>ML837418.1:45812-59322 GCA_009831015.1 Picea engelmannii | reverse complement strand
TCGGGTTTCGGGGATTTGTGAGACCCGATCCCGTGGGTTCAGGACTCGCGATCACGCGAGGTCTGATTTCCTGATAAGACAAAGGGAGATCATCAGGAGAGTCCTGTGGGTGTTGGAAAGTCCCGATAAGGGATTTGAAGAGCATTTCAGCTCTTCGGGCCGATGGAAGAGAAGGTCCTGTGGGAGCAGACGTGCCTGGGTGGCACATTTGCGTCACAACTCTCTGCTCGGAGGAGGCTAATACATCATTTTCATTTCTGTCTCATGACGATGGACCCAACACTTTGGGATTTCACACATTCACTTTGTGATCAGCCACAGGCACGTCCAACTCTGCAGATCTCCTTTCTCACTGCCTTACACAGGAGAATCATCTAGAGTTGTTCTCAACTCTCTGTAAGGAGGAGGCCATCTCTACATTCCAGATCTATCTCAGATAGGAACCACACACCCATCTCAGAGGCTCTCTCTCAAGTTTGTGTCCTGGAGAATGTCTCATGCATTTGTAATCATCAATAGTCTTCACATCCTAATGTATTCATAGTGTCTCCATAATAGATCTCTTTTATTTTATCGGGCATATTTGGAAAATCCTGATTAGAATGAAATGAGTGTCGGTTTGTCGTAATAAGAATTTACAACTAGGATTTTGATTAGTAAATTCTTCCTCATACTTTATTTAATATTATACACTGTGGATTTGAGTTTTAACTACATGTTTTGATTTGGATTTAAGGTGGATAATTTACAAGATTCATGTCATTAAAACAATTTTAATTCACCTCATGGGCCAACCGATTTGGTAGTACGATAATAAATGTTCTCAGAAAATAGGAGTATGGGTAGGGATGTATGAAAAATGTTTAAGTATGAGGGGCGAATGTAGGGGAGTTTCACATAGGCGAATAAAAAAAACAAACAAGTAAACGAAAGAAAAAAATGCATGTTGAGGGTTATTTTTGGAGTGAATGGAATGCAGGGTTGCAGGGTTGAGGTATTTTTGGAACATTATTCACTCCACAATATGACTCCCGCAATATGAAAAAACGACTAAGTATGGAAAAAAGGAAAAAGAAAAAATTGGTTAAGTGTGTTGTTTTGAGACTTGCGGGTTTGCGAGGTTATGATGACAATAGACAAGGTTAGTGAAAACCGCAAGAGGAAAGAACATAAAAATGGTTACCACAAGAGGAAAGAAAATAAAAATGGTTAAGTATAGGATATACAAAAAAGGAAGGAGATGTAGAAATACTCAAACTTTGATGACATAAAAAGTGATCAACAACTAGCTCCAACTATGGGACAATGACCCCGTGTGGATTGTTGAGAATCCAGAAGGCCTGTTCCATTGGGAAATGGAGTCAAAGAAAAAGAAAAATAAGGTGAAAGATAAATACAAGGTGAAAACAAGAAAAATAAAGGTTTATGTACAAAAACAAAATTTTAAAACTAAAGGAAGAAATGCTTGAGATATTTCCCATTCACAGGCAATGCTTGTACTATTCCATCCATATTTTTCAACAGATAAGAGTTGAAACCCATACTATTCTCAATCTGATATGGTCCTATCCAAAAAGATTCAAATTTGGCGTGAAATTATGGTTTTTCCTTTGCTTTGTTCCAGAGTAGTACCACTTGGTCCTTTTGAAAGTCTTTACAGGTAGTGCTTTAATCAAAATATTTTTTAACCAGTTCTTATATGCTCCTTATATCTGTAAAATCTTGCGTTCTTTGCTCTTCTAATTGCATTAGTTGATTGTATTGAGCCTACAAAGGAGAATTTTCTTCAATGTCTTATGTTCCTGTTACCGTGGCTAGTGCGTCCAATTTCAAATGTATAGACATTCTAGCTTCCTTTCCATATGCCAATAATTCAAATGGATCTTGATGGCCATCCACCTTTTCCACTGGATCACCATTTTGAGCCCGTGGTTTTGATAAACCATGATATTCACCCTTTTGATGGAATGTAATGTAATTCCATCTTCATTTGTTAATTACAAACATCATGTAATGATTTCCTAGTGGTCTTATGTACATTCCTACAACATAGCATTAATGCACTATATCCCATTAAAACTCTGCAGTTAAGTGCGCTTAGGCTAGAGTAGTACTGGGATGGGTGACTGCCCGAGAAGTCCTAGTCTTTTACATGCCTATGAAATTTTATAAACTTAGCCCAATTTATCCCACATGCTTCATGGAAAATTTTCTCCTCTCACTCTCTCATATATAATTGAGGTGAAGGAGGCCCTTTAAGCATGCAATGGAGTGTGATGTGAAGTTTGTTGTGAATGAAGCATAGCCAACATCTCTTTCTTTTCAGAGATAAGCTACCCCATTCTGCCAATTTTTGTTCTACAATGTTTTTCTCTCTATTGTTCATTAATAGAAGTTGGGTTTCACTATATTTCTGTGTTCTATGCATTATCTTTGTGTATTTCCTTGTTATATATCAGTTATATTTTTGTCTTCATGTCGTTCTCAAAATAATATGGATCAGTGGTATCAGAGTGGGTACACTCTCCATCGGAACAAGGGTTTGAAGCATGTTGCAGGTTCAAACATTTGTAGCAATCACCAACCTACAACAATCACCAACCTCCTTTTGGTACTATTAGAATCCATTTTCCGGGCCATACACTGTAAGCATCACAGTTGGTCCACATGCACTACAAGGCTTTGTTTTTACCCTCGGATCTTCGTTTACCATTACAAGGAGAACCATACATGGATTCACTACATCCATACATGGATTCACTACATCTATACATGGATCCACAACATCCATTGGTATGCAACACTTTCAACAATTTTGCAGGGTGTCCATGCTTCCCATGAAGGTTCCACAACCTCTACAACATCCCATGCTACTCTACAAACCATTGACATCCTTTATGGCCCTATGCACTCAACCAACTTCAAAGAGGTGTTGCGAACTATACATAGAATTTCAAAGGCTCTACCATAGCTCATTGGAAATATATCTTCAAGATATCAAATGGGTATTTCACATAACCTCATTTGGCTTCTTGGTTTGAGAGATATCATCGATTGAATCTCAATGTGTATTTGACCCAAGGAGGCTGCACATACCACCATATTCAACGAGATTTTTCTCCATGCTCAGGGAAAAAAAAAATGAGTTCCACATATGGATAGAAATATCTCTTCAATATCTCAAATGGGTATTTCACGGAATCTCATTTTACTTCCTTTTTTGAGAGATATCATTGGTTGAATCTCAACATGTATTTGACCCAAGGAGACCACGCATACCACCATATTCAACATGATTTTTATTCATTATTAGGAAAATAAAAAATGAGTTCCACATATGGATGGAAATACCTCTTCAATATCTCAAATGGGTATTTCACATAATTTTATTTCGTTGTCTGGTTTATGAGATATCTTTGTTTGAATCAGCACATGCTTGTAACCAACGTGGCCGTGTGCCCTTCAAATTCAGCCTATTTTTCTCACTCCATGGGCCACCTCAGAACAAGTTCCATATATCGATGGAAATATATCTTTAGTAACTCAAATGGGTCTTCGACGGAATTAGATTTCATCACCTGTAGCAGAAGTTATGAATATATTTGCAGAAGGATGTTCACAGCCTCCAAAGTCACGATTTTTCCATATTATTTTTTACATTTTGTAATTTTATTAAAATTTATTTATTTATTACCCATGTACAATGCCATTGCCAATTAGGTTATGGGTCAACAACAAACCCACGGTTATGGGTCAACCACACAAAACCCTTCTCTTCATTGAGTATTTTCACATTGTAATCATAATGGTACAATAATGAGGTTTCTCTTTTTAGCATGGGTGAAATGATGGGGACCATCATTTTCTAAGGGGGACGAATGATCCGAATTTTAAGAGGTATATGGTCTAAATTCAGATGAAAAAGTTATAAAGCTATAAAGCTAATAGATTTTCCATGTGGATTAATTAATTGGGCTAACAAGTTTCCCATATGGGTCAAAGAGAGTCCCACCTCTCCATTATTGTATTGGGTTTTATCTTCCACTACTTAGTTAGCTGGGTAGTTAGATATATTATTATAATAGTAGAGACTCATTTAATGAGCTCTTTCCATTATTGTATTAGGTTTTATTTTCCACTACTTAGTTATTTGGGTAGTTAGATCTATTATTCTAATAATAGAGACTTAGTTAAAGAGCTCTTTTTGACTTTGTCCAATGGACCATTTTGTAATACTATATAAAGGCCTAACAAGATTTCTCATAATATCAAGTTACTCATTTTGTCTTCTCTCATATTTTCTATTGTTCATTGTGAGATTAATTAGCTCGGAGTGATTTACTAGTAATTAGTGTTAGAGGTGAGGCTCCTTTGTGAGCCTCACCTTATGAGTACTTCATTTACATGTTTTGGTCCATGCTTCTTTTCATGCAAGATTGACACGCCTAAGCTCCTCCTCTCTCATCATTCAAGCCATTAAGATCTCAGCCCCCGAGATCCAGATCAGTGGTATCATAGCATGATACTCCTTGTCGTTTCTCAGAGTAGGTCACTGACGAGGTCAAGGTATAGAGAGTTGGGTCTTGAGCTAATTTCTCTTGAGGACAACTGCTTTCACCAACGCAAGCGACCTCCCACGACAGAAGAAAAGAGAGATGAAAAAGTAGGAGATCCTTTCAAGACATTGCTCGAGGAAGCCCTCGTGCAACAAAGGAATGAGATGATGGAAAAATTTGCTCAGATCCTTTAAAGACTACTGATGGCAATGACTGAGGCATCTTCGACAAGAATCCATTTCGCAAGTGCAACACCCTTCAAGGTACAAGTCAATTTTTATATCCCCTTATTTGAAGGCCAAATAAATGTAGATGCTCTAGAAAAATGGTTGAATCTGCTAGAAGGTTATTACTCTGTCCAAAAATTTTCCGACAGTGAAAAGATCACCTTCACACTCCTTAAATCCCTTCCCCATGTTAGATCTTAGTGGGAAGGTTATCGGGAGAGGTACATTGCGGATGAATCTACACTATTTGGGAGAGAACCCACTTGGGTGTCCTTTGTAGATACCCTAAAGGAGGAGTTCTATCCTGTCAGAAACTATTATGACCAATACATGAGATGAACAACTCTACATCAAAAAAGAGACCAGATGGTGTCAGAGTACACCAACATCTTTCATACCTTGCACTCAAATTTGGGTATCAAAGACTCTGAGCGGAACCTGGTTTCAAAGTACCGTAGTTGTCTATACAGGTGCATCCAAACATAGATGGATTTCTTAAACATCTCCTCACCAGGAGCTACTTATCGATATGCAGTCAAAATTGAGCAGAAATTCAAGTAGCAGAGTAAGTGGGAGAAGCATGGCAAAGGAAAATATAACTCACATAATGAAGGATAGAGTAAGGAAGGCCAACCTCAATAGAGACAGTCCTAGATGCAAGAAAATAAGGGTAATGGGAAGTATAAGAAAGACACCGGAAAGTGGTGTGAGTTCCACAACAACCCTTGGGACAACACTGATGAATGTTTCTCAATATAGTCATTGGTGGCCGAGCTCAAAGACAAAGAGTCGAACCCTGAATTGGGCCCTGATTCATAAAATAATAAAAGGAGATAGATCATTGATGCATAACCCACTGCTACTATCGCAACTGCAACAATCCAACCAGAAGAGGATTCTGAGGAGGGGGAGTGACTCTTCAATTCATAGATGTGGGTGAAGGGGACCCCACTATATTTTATTATTGATAGCGGAAGCCAAAAGAACATCATATTAGAAGAGGTTGTCAAGCAGCTGGATTTTCTAACAACACCACACTCGCAACCATATAACATCAGGTGGCTTCGCCAGGGTCAAGATCTTCATGTCAACCAACAATGTCGCCTGTCCTACGACATCAAGCCCTTCAAGGATGAGGTATTGTGTGATGTTTCCCCACTGTAAGTCTATGATGTTCTATTAGGATAGCCATATATGTGGAGGCATCATGTTGTTTATGAGTCTCGACCCCATAGCATCATTGTTTCTTTGGGGGGTCAACTATACATGATACCAGAGGTAGTTCTGACTATTGTCCCACCAAAACAATGCCACAAAGTAATCTATCATACTGAAAAGTTTAGCCTCTTCACAATCTGATTAGAAGGTGAAAAAAAGGACATTGCAACCACTGCAACCTCAGCCCAATAACTTTCTATCCAACATAAGCAAATCAAAAAGATTGTAGAAGAGTACCAAGATGTTCTTGTTTCACTTACGGGGGTGCCTCCACACTTCCAAGTCAAGAAAGGTTATAACATAACACTTCATACTATTCATGTTGCATATTCATCGACAGAGTCCTACCACACTTAGGTAGATCATGGAGCTATATTGGTTAAACAAATCCAACCCCTCTAGCAACAGGTTCACGACAACCTTCAACAAGCTAAGCAGGACAACTTCTTCAGCAAGGCAAGCAACGCACCAAGATTCATATTTAGCAGAAGTCTCCCCATATCCCATGAGAACTTGACGCAATGGGGACCATTTCTTCCTAAGGGTGGAGGAATGATCCAGATGGATATCGATGGCCATCCACCTTTTCCACTGAATCACCATTTTGAGCCTGTGGTTTTGATAAACCATGATATTCACCCTTTTGATGGGGAATGGAATGTAATGTCATATTCATTTGTTAATTACAGACATCATGTAATGATTTCCTAGTGGTCTTATGTACATGCCTACAATATAATTTTAATGCATCGGATCCCATTAGAACTCCGCAATTAAGCACGCTCAAGATATAGTAGTACTGGGATGGGTGACTGCCTGAGAAGTCCTAGTCTTTTACATGCCTATGACATTTTATAAACTTAGTCCAATTTATCCCACATGCATCATGGGAATTGTTCTCCTCTCACTCTCTCATATATAATTGAGGTGAAGGATGCCCTTTAAGCATGCAATGGAGTGTGATGTAAAGCTTTTGCGAATGAAGCGTATCCAACATCTCTTTCTTTTCAGAGATAAGCTACCCCATTCCGCCAGTTTTTGTTGTACAATGTTTTTATCTCTCTTGTTCATTAATAGAAGTTGGGTTTCACTATATTTTTGTGTTCACCGCATTATCTCTGTGTATTTCCTTGTTATATATTGATTTTATTTTTGTCTTCATGTCGTTCTCAAAATAATCCAGATCAACCAATGTATAAGGTAATTGTTTAGTAATTTACTTTGGAGTAAGTCGACTTTCCCAAACAACATCCACCCATTTTTTGTGCTAATTTCATTCATTTTCAGAAATTATCTTTTTAAGGATTTGTATCAAAGTATTATTAGTTGATTCAACCATACCATTTCCTTGAGGATAATAGTTATATGATTTCCCCATCATAATACCATATTCTCCATAGAATTCTATGAATTTGGATCCAATAAAAATTGAGCCATTGTCTGTAATACATTTTTCAGGAACACCAAATCTAGCAAGAGTATTGTCTTTCAAAAAGGGGATCAATTGTTATGTATCAACATTTTTCAGGGCTACTGATTCCTGCCATTTTGTGAAATAATCAGTTGCAGTGAGAATGCATGAATTCCCTTTATTATATTTTGGATTTATTGTACCTATGGCATCCAAACCCCATTATGTGTATGATTCTTCTACTGACATGGGTCTTAAGGGCATTGCTGCTCTCTTCATCTTCCTAGAATTTTTTTGACATGCAATACATTTTTTGGTCATCGAATAGGCGTCTTTGAACGTAGTTGGCCAATAATAACTTGCTTTGATAATTTAGAACGTTGTCATTGTGGAGGAAAAGTGGCCTCCAAATATTCCTATGTAAAACTCTTTCAATGTTTGTTGGGATTTCAAATGGTCTAAAAATCTAAGCAAAATTCCATCAAGGTTTCTTCGAAAGAGGATTCTAGAGACCAACACATATTGATTGGTTTTCATCTTCAAGGCCCTTCTTTCTTTAGAAGACATTCAATAGGAAATTGTCCAGTCTTAAAGTATAAGATAATATCTTTATACCATTCAGATTTTTCCAAAGATGAATCTTGTATGATAATGTGAGGAATTAATAGTCGATTATATTCATTAACTTGCATAATCATTTCCCTTTTGCAACCTGTTATCCCTGATTTTTAGGGATAACCAGGAGATCATGTCTCGAGGCCCATAGGTCCTAGACATGGAGTACCGAGAGTAGGATTGACCTGAGCATGGCCCTGGAGGGCCCATCCTTTTATTCTTCCATCAGCTTTATCTTGTCAGCAGCAACATCCATCACCATCGGCTTGGTCTTGTATCAGACGAGGTTATTTCTCCATGAGGTAATTGGTCCAGGTATCATGGTATGTGTCAATTTTAATCATCAAAACCTTTAAATATATGCATTTGATTCATTTTATCTCTAACAACTGCTTGGATATTACATTAGCCCACTTGACCATGCTCTGGGAGATTGACAGGTTATCCTAGCAAGCCTGTGACCATGGGTCTGGGTTTGCCACTAGGGGATTTTTGAAAAGCCATTGTCCGCTCCCATCATAGCACCACTATTTCATCTTATCTCCCGCTCACCTGTCTTATTCCCCTTGTCTGGGCATTGGGTTGAACTGTTTGTAGGATTGCACCTTATCTCATGGGAAGAAGGGGCTAAAGGCCCAGAAGGTAAAAGAAATTAGTAAAAGATAAAAGCCTAGAAATAAAACCTCGAGATGCTTCACCCAGGGATCCCTGAGAAGGAAATAAAAGGCCTCTCAGTAAGAAACAAGAAGGACCCGAAAAATATAAACAAGACCTAGTCAAGAGGATAGGGGGTATCATCACGAGCCAGCCTATTAGGTTCATGGATACCTAACAGTATGACATTGCCACCATCTGGTTACCACGCCAGGGTAGTGACCTTTGGTTGCATGGCCAAGGGAAAGGGGGTATCATCACGAGCCAACCTTCTCATGTCTGTGAAAGTACTTGTGGGTAACACTGTCAGCTCTGGTCACCATGCCAAGGCAGTTTCCTCTGGTTATCCCTTGAATAAAAAGAAAAAGAAGAAGAAAAATCAAATAAAAGAAAATAATAAAGGCAAGAACGGGCTTGGAAAAATTGCATCCATGATAGGTACAACTCACCTTATACAAAGGAACCCACAGATAACATCATGCATCCCTGGCTCTCACTTCACCCACATGTTAGGACATCCCCTAGCCACATCACCTCACTTACATGGCTTGGATGAAACCTTCCTAGAAACTTTCCCTTTCTTGCGGATACTAGCCCAATAGGACGTCTTGTATTTTTCTCCAGTCTTGTATTGTAGGTTTTTGTAATGTATTTGAGCTATTGACTGATGTATTAGGGTCTTATGCATATGTTTGATAATATTGATGATGAAACGTGATTAACATTTCTATGATCCCGGTGACTGATGTGCCCATGGAGGGCGTAGCTTCTGATGTGCAGGATCATGCCCGATGGACATGTACCATTTGGACTGGTACACATGGGGAGATGATCAGTTCAGACCTCCATGGGGTTGAAGAGCCCACCAGATGGATGTTGGGACCCCATCAGGGGGTAGAGATAGGACAATGGTTTATTAGGGTTTTCCACCAGAGAAGAAGAGGGCGTTCCATCAGAGGCACTTTGGTGGAGCTCGACCTAGGGGGAATGACCCCTATTCAGTGGAATGTTGGCCTTAGAAGGATCTGGATGCCCCCATCCTCACCATGACATCATCCAACTTCATGGACATTCATGGAGGCAAACTGGGAAGCAATGGCACGTGTGGCATGTTGGAGAGGCCCCTAGGGGGCTAACGTTTTGCTCCTGGATGTCTCATCTGCCCTAAAAGGGTCTAGCACCTCCCTTGAAGGGGATTTTACCTTTTTTACAGCTTAGTTAGGGTTTTAATTTGACAATTTAATCTAAAAACAATATTATGGTCTTGTCGGCCATTTTTATGACCTAAAATTAATTAAGGGCATTGGTATAGTATATATTGAGGAGTTTTAGCCTCATTTTAACATAACACTTCACTCACTCATTTAGTGAGGTCTGATTTTTGCGCCCTACTTGGGTAGTTTTTCTGATTTAGTGAGGCGCACTTGTTGAAGGAAGGCATTTCTTGGCATTTTTGGCATTTCTCTTGAAGGAAGGTTTACAACTAGGGTTTGCATGCTATTTCATGGTGATATGTAAGTGTTTTTTCTGCAAAACTTCTTGATTGAATGGTTGTAGTTTTATATTCTTGCATATGTTTATAATTTTCTGATAAAAACTCTAGGTGACAAGCACACAAGTAGGTCCTTGTTTTATGTCCCCTAAAAGAGAAATTTTCAGCCATTGAAGAAGGAAGGAAGAGCCTAGCCATAGCTACACTCTTATTGCTTCTTCTCCCTGAGCTAGTCATACTCTCCGAAGTCAAGAAGGAGGAGACGTCCTAGGCCTAGGTTATCTAAACCTAGGGCCGTCCTGCTTCTAGGGTTTGGTCATAGAGCCTTGCTTTAGAAACACTCTCCCTCACCACACTCTCTAGTCTTGATTTATCTTTTATGTAAGCCATTTTTTCCAAGTTGACCTAAGGAAGGAGGAGAGAGCATGAGGCCTTGCTTTAGCAACACCGGAGTGAGCCTCTCTCCCTTAGGGTTTTGATTCTGAGGCCCTGCCATAGCAACCTTTTAGAACCCTTTCTTCCATTCCTTAGTTTCCTTCAACCCTTGTGTCCTTTTCTAAATTGACTCCATTAACCCTTAGGCACTGATCTTAGACCTCCAACGTTGAAGTGAAAGTGATCAAACAACTCTCAAAACCTTTGCTAAATTGAAACCCTAACTAACTACTAACCCTAAGAAGGCTGACGTCACCCTTGGTTACTTCATCTTGACGCAACATTTTTCATTTTATAGGCAATTGAATGGTGTTTAAAGCATTTATTGAATAAGGGATTGATTGGATACATTGATTGCTACATCATCTTGATATTTATTGGTGAAGTGATATTATTTTATTGCTATATTGAAAAACATTGACTTCGTCAATATTTATTGTTATAATTTCTTATATAGTGATATCAGATAGTCTTATGAAGTACTAACCCATTGAATCATAGCTTGCATATATGCTGCTTTGTTGTTGCTTTGTTTTGGGTAGGTGTTATTCTTTGGGCCTACACTTCATTATTGGTTGTTTAGTCGGGACTATCTATTTTGGTGGTGACCTGTGAAGGGGGAACTTTGCTTTGACTTTTAAACCTTTTCCTCTTCAAAACTCCAGGTTACCGGGGATGTCTCCCTTGGGCATAACCTCCCTAAAGAGAAAGAACCTCCCCATCGTGATGAAATTGGGTGGGATAGGTTCCTGTTACGCCATTTTGGCCTTCTACTTCATAGCCATTTGACCTAGCTACAAACTATGCGATAACATTTTGCACCACTGCCGGGGAACACTGAGTCAATTCTCCTCAGATGACAAACCTTTTCGGTAAGCCTTGCCTCAGAGCCTTATATTACAAGCTTACCTGGTGACTCCACTAGGGTGTTTTCCCTTATCCTTTGATAGTTTCAGGCAAATTATCTGGCGACTCCACTAATATTTCTCAGGGTGCCACCTTACTTTTTGTGATATTTCAAAGTTATGGGATCATGGCACACTAGGAACAAATGTATCCGAGTATTGATTTCAGAAATTTTCAAGGATACCCAAATTACTTTGATACAAAATGGCTAAACAACTCTCCAACGTTTTTGGGCCTCCCAACTCCTCACATTGTCAATTTTTTGGAGTATTTGAGCAAGATAAAGTTGGGAGGAGAGGATGCTCTTATCAAATTGTTCTTACTCACTCTGCCATCCTACTTGCAAAATCATTTTAAGAGTTGTTGCAAGGACAGGGGTATATCATCTTTAATACACCTCATCAGTAGGTTTATAGACCTTACTAAGCCACATTGCCAAACGTATGAATATGTCCTTCAAAACCTCATGGTAGCCTTAGACCACAAAGGATTCACCACTGAGATTGTAGAAGATCTCAGGAAAGCATATCATGATCAATACCAAAAATCCTCTGATATAAGAGATGAGGTTTATGAAGATCATTATCAACCCCTTGAAGAGGAGCAAGACCTCTCCCATAATCCAATAGAATGCAACAAAGATATAACTAGAGACATGAATTATGAGGATGAAGCTCTAGTAACCGCTCCTCAGTCTGATGAAACTCTCCAAGATCCCGTCCCTCCTACACAATATGAAGAGAATGAGGTAAGTCATTTTCCTTTCCAGTTTTTTGATGATGCCTTGTTCTATGACTCAGAGAGTGAAGAAGAAATGGAACCCTTGGACAAGCTAGATCCCCTATATCTCAAGATTGAATATGTAGAGGCATATCCTCCACTTGATGAAGCTATCCAAATACTTGAAGCTCTTGCACATGAAGGATTAAGCAAGGTAAATTATCCCCCCTTCCAAGTTTTCAGTGGTTCTTTACCTTATGACACAGAGAGTACATAAGTATTGAATGTTTTGACTCCTCCATGTTATGATACTGATACTGACATAAATGATTTTGACGAGTTCATACATGTTGGGAGACGTAGGTGGGATGTGGTTAGTTATGATATGGATCCCATCTATGACATAAAGAGTCATCTTCAAGTGTTTCCTTTGCAATTATCACAACAAGCTCTTGACCAGTGGCAACAGGGGGATGAGATTTTTACTGGCTCTCCACAAACACCCAAGGTTGACCGAGTACAGTATTTGCCTGATGATTTTCAGTCTTACCTTGAGGCCTTTGATGAGTACTCCTCCGAGAACTTAGATTTACCCTATGAAGATGACTATCAACCGCCACTATGCTCGGATTTTGATAAGAGTAAAGACATTTTTTGCCTAAAGAAGGATTCTCATGACCTTTTTCTCCAGCTACCTGTTATTACTTTACTGTGCTTTTCCATTAAAGGTGTAGTTTGGAAGTATATTTTCAATGTTGATTTTCCTCTTAGGAAAAACCTAGACTCCAAGGGTTGGTTGGATACTGCAAGTTTGTTATCTCAGTTTGTCAATTTTCCCTTGATAGTTCGCCAGTCGTCTGCCCGATCTTTGTCAATCCCTTCTCAGACTTCATAGTATGAGAACGTCTTAGGTAGCCAGTGTGCCGACCTTTTGAGTCAGTTTTTTGAACCTTGGACTTTCCTTGACCCTTTCCTGAAGTGGATTGAGTAATTTCCCCAGAGATGGACCTGGCAGGATTTTATCCCTCCCACCCACCTCCATGAGTTAGACTTTGAGATTTCCGATGATATGATATATATTCTAACTCATGACACTTTTGTGCTTGATTTATCACTATTTTGGTTTATAATGAAGCACAAGGGCAGGTATCGTGGGACATTGATGGATCAGCTACACTGGTCGTTTGACTACATCGAATATCTAGCCAACAGGTAGGTAAAGTTAGGTACTTTTCTTTACATTTGCATTATTGATTGTTTTATTTTCAATATATAT
>ML837418.1:22606-45712 GCA_009831015.1 Picea engelmannii | reverse complement strand
TTGAATGTCTTCTAAAGAAAGAAGGGCCTTGAAGATGAAAACCAATCAATATGTGTTGGTCTCTAGAATCCTCTTTCGAAGAAACCTTGATGGAATTTTGCTTAGATTTTTAGACCATTTGAAATCCCAACAAACATTGAAAGAGTTTTACATAGGAATATTTGGAGGCCACTTTTCCTCCACAATGACAACGTTCTAAATTATCAAAGCAAGTTATTATTGGCCAACTACGTTCAAAGACGCCTATTCGATGACCAAAAAATGTATTGCATGTCAAAAAAATTCTAGGAAGATGAAGAGAGCAGCAATGCCCTTAAGACCCATGTCAGTAGAAGAATCATACACATAATGGGGTTTGGATGCCATAGGTACAATAAATCCAAAATATAATAAAGGGAATTCATGCATTCTCACTGCAACTGATTATTTCACAAAATGGCAGGAATCAGTAGCCCTGAAAAATGTTGATACATAACAATTGATCCCCTTTTTGAAAGACAATACTCTTGCTAGATTTGGTGTTCCTGAAAAATGTATTACAGACAATGGCTCAATTTTTATTGGATCCAAATTCATAGAATTCTATGGAGAATATGGTATTATGATGGGGAAATCATATAACTATTATCCTCAAGGAAATGGTATGGTTGAATCAACTAATAATACTTTGATACAAATCCTTAAAAAGATAATTTCTGAAAATGAATGAAATTAGCACAAAAAATGGGTGGATGTTGTTTGGGAAAGTCGACTTACTCCAAAGTAAATTACTAAACAATTACCTTATACATTGGTTGATCTGGATTATTTTGAGAACGACATGAAGACAAAAATAAAATCAATATATAACAAGGAAATACACAGAGATAATGCGGTGAACACAAAAATATAGTGAAACCCAACTTCTATTAATGAACAAGAGAGATAAAAACATTGTACAACAAAAACTGGCGGAATGGGGTAGCTTATCTCTGAAAAGAAAGAGATGTTGGATACGCTTCATTCGCAAAAGCTTTACATCACACTCCATTGCATGCTTAAAGGGCATCCTTCACCTCAATTATATATGAGAGAGTGAGAGGAGAACAATTCCCATGATGCATGTGGGATAAATTGGACTAAGTTTATAAAATGTCATAGGCATGTAAAAGACTAGGACTTCTCAGGCAGTCACCCATCCCAGTACTACTATATCTTGAGCGTGCTTAATTGCGGAGTTCTAATGGGATCCGATGCATTAAAATTATATTGTAGGCATGTACATAAGACCACTAGGAAATCATTACATGATGTCTGTAATTAACAAATGAATATGACATTACATTCCATTCCCCATCAAAAGGGTGAATATCATGGTTTATCAAAACCACAGGCTCAAAATGGTGATTCAGTGGAAAAGGTGGATGGCCATCGATATCCATCTGGATCATTCCTCCACCCTTAGGAAGAAATGGTCCCCATTGCGTCAAGTTCTCATGGGATATGGGGAGACTTCTGCTAAATATGAATCTTGGTGCGTTGCTTGCCTTGCTGAAGAAGTTGTCCTGCTTAGCTTGTTGAAGGTTGTCGTGAACCTGTTGCTAGAGGGGTTGGATTTGTTTAACCAATATAGCTCCATGATCTACCTAAGTGTGGTAGGACTCTGTCGATGAATATGCAACATGAATAGTATGAAGTGTTATGTTATAACCTTTCTTGACTTGGAAGTGTGGAGGCACCCCCGTAAGTGAAACAAGAACATCTTGGTACTCTTCTACAATCTTTTTGATTTGCTTATGTTGGATAGAAAGTTATTGGGCTGAGGTTGCAGTGGTTGCAATGTCCTTTTTTTCACCTTCTAATCAGATTGTGAAGAGGCTAAACTTTTCAGTATGATAGATTACTTTGTGGCATTGTTTTGGTGGGACAATAGTCAGAACTACCTCTGGTATCATGTATAGTTGACCCCCCAAAGAAACAATGATGCTATGGGGTCGAGACTCATAAACAACATGATGCCTCCACATATATGGCTATCCTAATAGAACATCATAGACTTACAGTGGGGAAACATCACACAATACCTCATCCTTGAAGGGCTTGATGTCGTAGGACAGGCGACATTGTTGGTTGACATGAAGATCTTGACCCTGGCGAAGCCACCTGATGTTATATGGTTGCGAGTGTGGTGTTGTTAGAAAATCCAGCTGCTTGACAACCTCTTCTAATATGATGTTCTTTTGGCTTCCGCTATCAATAATAAAATATAGTGGGGTCCCCTTCACCCACATCTATGAATTGAAGAGTCACTCCCCCTCCTCAGAATCCTCTTCTGGTTGGATTGTTGCAGTTGCGATAGTAGCAGTGGGTTATGCATCAATGATCTATCTCCTTTTATTATTTTATGAATCAGGGCCCAATTCAGGGTTCGACTCTTTGTCTTTGAGCTCGGCCACCAATGACTATATTGAGAAACATTCATCAGTGTTGTCCCAAGGGTTGTTGTGGAACTCACACCACTTTCCGGTGTCTTTCTTATACTTCCCATTACCCTTATTTTCTTGCATCTAGGACTGTCTCTATTGAGGTTGGCCTTCCTTACTCTATCCTTCATTATGTGAGTTATATTTTCCTTTGCCATGCTTCTCCCACTTACTCTGCTACTTGAATTTCTGCTCAATTTTGACTGCATATCGATAAGTAGCTCCTGGTGAGGAGATGTTTAAGAAATCCATCTATGTTTGGATGCACCTGTATAGACAACTACGGTACTTTGAAACCAGGTTCCGCTCAGAGTCTTTGATACCCAAATTTGAGTGCAAGGTATGAAAGATGTTGGTGTACTCTGACACCATCTGGTCTCTTTTTTGATGTAGAGTTGTTCATCTCATGTATTGGTCATAATAGTTTCTGACAGGATAGAACTCCTCCTTTAGGGTATCTACAAAGGACACCCAAGTGGGTTCTCTCCCAAATAGTGTAGATTCATCCGCAATGTACCTCTCCCGATAACCTTCCCACTAAGATCTAACATGGGGAAGGGATTTAAGGAGTGTGAAGGTGATCTTTTCACTGTCGGAAAATTTTTGGACAGAGTAATAACCTTCTAGCAGATTCAACCATTTTTCTAGAGCATCTACATTTATTTGGCCTTCAAATAAGGGGATATAAAAATTGACTTGTACCTTGAAGGGTGTTGCACTTGCGAAATGGATTCTTGTCGAAGATGCCTCAGTCATTGCCATCAGTAGTCTTTAAAGGATCTGAGCAAATTTTTCCATCATCTCATTCCTTTGTTGCACGAGGGCTTCCTCGAGCAATGTCTTGAAAGGATCTCCTACTTTTTCATCTCTCTTTTCTTCTGTCGTGGGAGGTCGCTTGCGTTGGTGAAAGCAGTTGTCCTCAAGAGAAATTAGCTCAAGACCCAACTCTCTATACCTTGACCTCGTCAGTGACCTACTCTGAGAAACGACAAGGAGTATCATGCTATGATACCACTGATCTGGATCTCGGGGGCTGAGATCTTAATGGCTTGAATGATGAGAGAGGAGGAGCTTAGGCGTGTCAATCTTGCATGAAAAGAAGCATGGACCAAAACATGTAAATGAAGTACTCATAAGGTGAGGCTCACAAAGGAGCCTCACCTCTAACACTAATTACTAGTAAATCACTCCGAGCTAATTAATCTCACAATGAACAATAGAAAATATGAGAGAAGACAAAATGAGTAACTTGATATTATGAGAAATCTTGTTAGGCCTTTATATAGTATTACAAAATGGTCCATTGGACAAAGTCAAAAAGAGCTCTTTAACTAAGTCTCTATTATTAGAATAATAGATCTAACTACCCAAATAACTAAGTAGTGGAAAATAAAACCTAATACAATAATGGAAAGAGCTCATTAAATGAGTCTCTACTATTATAATAATATATCTAACTACCCAGCTAACTAAGTAGTGGAAGATAAAACCCAATACAATAATGGAGAGGTGGGACTCTCTTTGACCCATATGGGAAACTTGTTAGCCCAATTAATTAATCCACATGGAAAATCTATTAGCTTTATAGCTTTATAACTTTTTCATCTGAATTTAGACCATATACCTCTTAAAATTCGGATCATTCGTCCCCCTTAGAAAATGATGGTCCCCATCATTTCACCCATGCTAAAAAGAGAAACCTCATTATTGTACCATTATGATTACAATGTGAAAATACTCAATGAAGAGAAGGGTTTTGTGTGGTTGACCCATAACCGTGGGTTTGTTGTTGACCCATAACCTAATTGGCAATGGCATTGTACATGGGTAATAAATAAATAAATTTTAATAAAATTACAAAATGTAAAAAATAATATGGAAAAATCGTGACTTTGGAGGCTGTGAACATCCTTCTGCAAATATATTCATAACTTCTGCTACAGGTGATGAAATCTAATTCCGTCGAAGACCCATTTGAGTTACTAAAGATATATTTCCATCGATATATGGAACTTGTTCTGAGGTGGCCCATGGAGTGAGAAAAATAGGCTGAATTTGAAGGGCACACGGCCACGTTGGTTACAAGCATGTGCTGATTCAAACAAAGATATCTCATAAACCAGACAACGAAATAAAATTATGTGAAATACCCATTTGAGATATTGAAGAGGTATTTCCATCCATATGTGGAACTCATTTTTTATTTTCCTAATAATGAATAAAAATCATGTTGAATATGGTGGTATGCGTGGTCTCCTTGGGTCAAATACATGTTGAGATTCAACCAATGATATCTCTCAAAAAAGGAAGTAAAATGAGATTCCGTGAAATACCCATTTGAGATATTGAAGAGATATTTCTATCCATATGTGGAACTCATTTTTTTTTTCCCTGAGCATGGAGAAAAATCTCGTTGAATATGGTGGTATGTGCAGCCTCCTTGGGTCAAATACACATTGAGATTCAATCGATGATATCTCTCAAACCAAGAAGCCAAATGAGGTTATGTGAAATACCCATTTGATATCTTGAAGATATATTTCCAATGAGCTATGGTAGAGCCTTTGAAATTCTATGTATAGTTCGCAACACCTCTTTGAAGTTGGTTGAGTGCATAGGGCCATAAAGGATGTCAATGGTTTGTAGAGTAGCATGGGATGTTGTAGAGGTTGTGGAACCTTCATGGGAAGCATGGACACCCTGCAAAATTGTTGAAAGTGTTGCATACCAATGGATGTTGTGGATCCATGTATAGATGTAGTGAATCCATGTATGGATGTAGTGAATCCATGTATGGTTCTCCTTGTAATGGTAAACGAAGATCCGAGGGTAAAAACAAAGCCTTGTAGTGCATGTGGACCAACTGTGATGCTTACAGTGTATGGCCCGGAAAATGGATTCTAATAGTACCAAAAGGAGGTTGGTGATTGTTGTAGGTTGGTGATTGCTACAAATGTTTGAACCTGCAACATGCTTCAAACCCTTGTTCCGATGGAGAGTGTACCCACTCTGATACCACTGATCCATATTATTTTGAGAACGACATGAAGACAAAAATATAACTGATATATAACAAGGAAATACACAAAGATAATGCATAGAACACAGAAATATAGTGAAACCCAACTTCTATTAATGAACAATAGAGAGAAAAACATTGTAGAACAAAAATTGGCAGAATGGGGTAGCTTATCTCTGAAAAGAAAGAGATGTTGGCTATGCTTCATTCACAACAAACTTCACATCACACTCCATTGCATGCTTAAAGGGCCTCCTTCACCTCAATTATATATGAGAGAGTGAGAGGAGAAAATTTTCCATGAAGCATGTGGGATAAATTGGGCTAAGTTTATAAAATTTCATAGGCATGTAAAAGACTAGGACTTCTCGGGCAGTCACCCATCCCAGTACTACTCTAGCCTAAGCGCACTTAACTGCAGAGTTTTAATGGGATATAGTGCATTAATGCTATGTTGTAGGAATGTACATAAGACCACTAGGAAATCATTACATGATGTTTGTAATTAACAAATGAAGATGGAATTACATTACATTCCATCAAAAGGGTGAATATCATGGTTTATCAAAACCACGGGCTCAAAATGGTGATCCAGTGGAAAAGGTGGATGGCCATCAAGATCCATTTGAATTATTGGCATATGGAAAGGAAGCTAGAATGTCTATACATTTGAAATTGGACGCACTAGCCACGGTAACAGGAACATAAGACATTGAAGAAAATTCTCCTTTGTAGGCTCAATACAATCAACTAATGCAATTAGAAGAGCAAAGAACGCAAGATTTTACAGATATAAGGAGCATATAAGAACTGGTTAAAAAATATTTTGATTAAAGCACTACCTGTAAAGACTTTCAAAAGGACCAAGTGGTACTACTCTGGAACAAAGCAAAGGAAAAACCATAATTTCACGCCAAATTTGAATCTTTTTGGATAGGACCATATCAGATTGAGAATAGTATGGGTTTCAACTCTTATCTGTTGAAAAATATGGATGGAATAGTACAAGCATTGCCTGTGAATGGGAAATATCTCAAGCATTTCTTCCTTTAGTTTTAAAATTTTGTTTTTGTACATAAACCTTTATTTTTCTTGTTTTCACCTTGTATTTATCTTTCACCTTATTTTTCTTTTTCTTTGACTCCATTTCCCAATGGAACAGGCCTTCTGGATTCTCAACAATCCACACGGGGTCATTGTCCCATAGTTGGAGCTAGTTGTTGATCACTTTTTATGTCATCAAAGTTTGAGTATTTCTACATCTCCTTCCTTTTTTGTATATCCTATACTTAACCATTTTTATTTTCTTTCCTCTTGTGGTAACCATTTTTATGTTCTTTCCTCTTGCGGTTTTCACTAACCTTGTCTATTGTCATCATAACCTCGCAAACCCGCAAGTCTCAAAACAACACACTTAACCAATTTTTTCTTTTTCCTTTTTTCCATACTTAGTCGTTTTTTCATATTGCGGGAGTCATATTGTGGAGTGAATAATGTTCCAAAAATACCTCAACCCTGCAACCCTGCATTCCATTCACTCCAAAAATAACCCTCAACATGCATTTTTTTCTTTCGTTTACTTGTTTGTTTTTTTTATTCGCCTATGTGAAACTCCCCTACATTCGCCCCTCATACTTAAACATTTTTCATACATCCCTACCCATACTCCTATTTTCTGAGAACATTTATTATCGTACTACCAAATCGGTTGGCCCATGAGGTGAATTAAAATTGTTTTAATGACATGAATCTTGTAAATTATCCACCTTAAATCCAAATCAAAACATGTAGTTAAAACTCAAATCCACAGTGTATAATATTAAATAAAGTATGAGGAAGAATTTACTAATCAAAATCCTAGTTGTAAATTCTTATTACGACAAACCGACACTCATTTCATTCTAATCAGGATTTTCCAAATATGCCCGATAAAATAAAAGAGATCTATTATGGAGACACTATGAATACAT
Source organism: Picea engelmannii (assembly GCA_009831015.1). NCBI lineage: Eukaryota > Viridiplantae > Streptophyta > Pinopsida > Pinales > Pinaceae > Picea > Picea engelmannii. The sequence goes on along the minus strand of ML837418.1, from coordinate 38,261 downwards.
TAGGATGTGAAGACTATTGATGATTACAAATGCATGAGACATTCTCCAGGACACAAACTTGAGAGAGAGCCTCTGAGATGGGTGTGTGGTTCCTATCTGAGATAGATCTGGAATGTAGAGATGGCCTCCTCCTTACAGAGAGTTGAGAACAACTCTAGATGATTCTCCTGTGTAAGGCAGTGAGAAAGGAGATCTGCAGAGTTGGACGTGCCTGTGGCTGATCACAAAGTGAATGTGTGAAATCCCAAAGTGTTGGGTCCATCGTCATGAGACAGAAATGAAAATGATGTATTAGCCTCCTCCGAGCAGAGAGTTGTGACGCAAATGTGCCACCCAGGCACGTCTGCTCCCACAGGACCTTCTCTTCCATCGGCCCGAAGAGCTGAAATGCTCTTCAAATCCCTTATCGGGACTTTCCAACACCCACAGGACTCTCCTGATGATCTCCCTTTGTCTTATCAGGAAATCAGACCTCGCGTGATCGCGAGTCCTGAACCCACGGGATCGGGTCTCACAAATCCCCGAAACCCGATGGATATTCACCCACACTTGCCTTGCTCTTGTCGGGAATTTTCCCCGTCGGGAAATCGACACTTATGAGGTCGTGATCCACTGCCCTCACGGATCCCCGACTCCCGATGCCCGATGGTACCTCTCGCCACTACTTATCTCCCTTCGGCTAACTCCCTTCTCATGTGACCTACTAGTCCACGAGACCACGGTCCTTTTCCCTATCGGAGTTTCAAAATTCGCGAATTTTGAGTGTGTAGAACTTACGCTCTCGGGACCTCTGATTCTCTGACTCCCAATGCCACTTGGCGTTAATTCCTGTGAGGTTGACCCTTCGACACCTGTCCTCCACTACGTCCTTAACCCCGTCGGGAAATCGCGTATCGGGATATCGCGATTCCCGTTGTCATGTGCACGGGACTTTCAATTCCCCGATCCCCGACTCTGCGGGATCTCCTACCATGTGTCCTTGTTGATGGACGGCTCTGATCCTATCGGGAAATCGTGGATCACGATTCCAACATGCACGAGTCTCTTGTCTCTGGAAACCCTGATTCTCCGATTCACGACTCTTTAGGATCTCTTTCCACGTTTCCCTGCTGATGGACGACTCTGATCCTATCGGGAAATCGTGGATCGCGATTCCAACATGCACGAGTCTCTTGTCTCCGGAAACCCCGATTCTACAATTCACGACTCTTCGGGATCTCTTGCCACGTGTCCCTGCTGATGGATGGCTCTGAGCACCCGTCGGGATATCGCGGATCGCGATTCCCTGATGCAACGATTCTACACTCCTGAAATCCCCGATGGGTTAAATTCTGACTCCTACACTGATGTCTGACGTGTGTCCTGTCGAGATCAATGGCTGAGATTCTCCGTCGGAGTTTTGAGACTCGAAAGGTCTCGAGTTTCTTGACTTCCAAAACCCTGATGCCTCCAATATCCCAATGACTTCTCAGAATATTGACGTGTGTCCTGCCGAGATCAACGGCTAAGATCCTTTCTCAGGATTTCGAGAACCACAAGGTCTCGATTCTCTTGCTCGACAAAACCCCGATGACTCTAATATCCCGATGACTCTTCCGGGACTCCTCCTCTGCACACTAGGGCTTAACCCCTGCACAAATTTCCAAGATCTAATGGCTGACGGGATTTCATCGATCTCCTCTGTAAGATCCTGACTGTCGATTCCTTTCCTCCTTGAAGATTTCTTGAGAATGGCTAAGTGTTCCTTCTCAGAACTTGCTTTCCAACGCCTGCGCTTGCAACTCCTTGCTCGAACATTCCACGGCACAAACCTCCGGTGCTCTCTTTTAACGATATCATGAAGGTGCTATACCTCCTGATCTTTTCCACTATGATTCCTTCAGAGGAACTTGCACGCGCTCCTCGCAACAATCATTCAACAACTCCTAAGTGTTGAATCCCTTCAACTCCGCACACTTCTGCAGCAACAATCTTCGATCTCCTTTTCTCAGATATACAACTGAGACTTCTTCTTCAGCCTTCACACTCCTTGCACGGCTTCAACAACCCAAATCCACTTCTGGGCGAATGAGAACAAGAGTTAGACTACCTGAGCCTCCATCAATGCACTCCTTGCGGATGTTTTCAACTTCACACCTTGCAGGAATCTCCTGGCTCAGATAGAGAAACAATTGAACCTCACTCTCTCTCCCTTTCAGACTTCAATTTGAAACATGAAATCACATGCACAGCATATACAAAGCAAATGCATAACAAGAAAGCAAACATTCATGAGCATAACATCAATACACAGAGAAAACACCACAAACCATGAGTTTAAATCAAAGCTTCCTTCTATTAATTCAAATGCCTGTACATGGGTGTTCATCATACAATATTCTCTGCTTGCTCTTCTCTTCTCCTGAATGCTTCCACTATTATTCACTATGTTACAATGGTACAATGAGGGTGTCTATATCTGTTTTCCCTCTCGGACTCTAAGCTATCAAATCTAGACTTAAAAATCCTATCTACCAGCATTAACTAGATTAAATGTCGACTATCTACCAAAGGACCAGAGCTTAAAGGCTCAAGGTCCAATACAATATACAAATGCACCTTCATAAATGGTTCATTAAAGACTTGCGCAACAATCCCAAAGTATTTCAAAAATTTGGGTTGGTTTGTCCAGCTGATCTCCTCTTGATGTGCTGGCTCGCTTGATGAGTTGGCGATGCTCCTGCATCATACTCCTCGGATTGAAAACTTTCATGGGCTCCTGTCCATGAGCTCCTGCACAGTCTGTCCATGCTTATGAATCTCCGCTTCAGTCTCCCAGCCGGCATCTTCCACTGGATGATTCTTCCACTTGATCAAATACTCGAAGTATTGCTTCCGCCTGGTCTTTTTGCTCACCTTCTTGTCAAGTATACCCTCCATCTGTGGCTTCTATGAAATCGGCATCCGCTTCTGCCACTGGACCTCTGGTTGTTCATCACTTCCAGCTCCTACTTCCTCAGCCTTATATGGATATAAGTCTGAGACATTGAATGTCGGAGATATTCCGATCTCATCCGGTAACTCAATCTCATAAGCATTTTCTCCTAATTTCTTGAGGACTCTGCATGGCCCGATTTTCTTCATTTTCATCTTGTTGTATGTTCCTCTCGAGAACCTTTCCTTCCTCAGATGTGCCAGAACTAGATCACTAACTTCGAACTGAAGTTGTCTCCGATGTTGATCCGCTCTGCACTTATATTCCTGGTTTGATTCCAGCAATCGCTCCTTCACCCTGCTGTGAAGTTCTTCCATCGCCTCTGCAAATTCTTCAGCGCTTGCGCTCTTAATTATTATCTGTTCTGAATCCCTCAATTCAGAAACTCCTCTTGGCTGCCTACCATATACAATCTCAAATGGACTTTTTCCTGTGCTCCTGTTCACTAAGTCGTTGTATGCAAACTCTACCTGTGGCAACACATTGTCCCAGCTACTGTGGTGCTCTGTCACCAGGCTTCTTAGCAAGTCTCCCAGACTCCTATTCACCACTTCTGTTTTCCCATCCTTTTGAGGATGATAGGTAGAACTAAACATCAAGTTAGTTCCCATCTTCTTCCAGAGTGTCCTCCAGAAATGTCCAATGAATTTCGTATCCCTATCCGATACTATACTTCTGGGTAACCCGTGAAGTCCAACGACCTCCTTGAAAAACAAATTTGCGATATGAGTCACATCGCTGGTCTTCTGACATGGAATAAAATGTGCCATTTTGGAAAACCTATCAACCACCACAAAGATCGAATCATGTCATCTTTGCATCCTAGGCAATCCCAATATGAAATCCATGCTGATTTCATCCCATGGCCTCTCGGGTATGGGTAATGGTTGATAGAATCCCACATTCTGCTTCCTGCCCTTTGAATGCTGGCAAATTCTACATCTGTTGACAAACTTCTTGACTTCCGACTGCATCCCTGGCCAAAAGTATGCTTCGCTTAGCTTTGCAAATGTCTTGTCGTGGCCAAAATGCTCTGCTAATCCACCACTATGCTTCTCCTTTAACAGATTCTCCCTCATGGACCAATTCGGAATACACAACTGATTTCATCTAAACAATAATCCATTTTGGATCATGTAATCTATCCATGGGCTTTTGTCTCTGAGAACTGGATTCTCAGCTGCCTCATATGCCTCTGCAAAATATGCATCACCTGCATGCATGTCCTTAATATTTTCAAAACCCAATGTTTTGACTCGGAACTCCTGCAGCAACAAACACTTCTTGCTCAAAGCATCAGCCACTTTGTTAGCAGTACCTGAAATGTGTTTAATTACAAATGTAAAATTCTGCATATACTCTACTCATTTAGCATGTTTCTGATTCAACTTCTCCTGTTGATTCACAAACTACAATGCATGATTATCACTATACAAAACAAATTCTTTTGGAATCAAGTAATGTCTCCACTTCTTCAACGCCTGTATGATAGCATAAAATTCTTTATCATACGTGGAGTATTTCACTTTTGCCTCATCCATCTTCTCGCTAAAATATGCAATTGGTCTGTCCTCCTGGCTCAAGACCGCTCCTATGGCAAAGCCACTTGCATCACATTTTACCTGGAACACCTTCGTAAAATACGGCAACACCAAAACCGGTTGTTCTGTGATCTTCCGCTTCAACAGATTGAATCTCTTCTCTACCTCTTCAGTCCAATGAAAATATTTATGTCTTTTCTTGACGGTATCCATCATCGCTGCGCTAATCCCACTGAAATTCCTGATGAATTTTCGGTAGAAACTAGCCAGTCCATGAAAACTTCTCACCTCGAAAATATTTCTCGGTGATGGCCAATTTTTAATTACCTCCACTTTACTTGGATCCATCTTTAATTCATTCACCGATATGACAAATCCCAAGTAAATGAGTTCTGTCTTCATAAATGAAGATTTCCTCATGTTGATCAACAGCTTCTCCTGCTGTAGCTTCTTCATTACTGCAGCTAAATGCTTCAGATGTTCTTCTTTTGTCTTACTGAAAATCAATATGTCATCCAGATAAACAATGACAAACTTACCAATGAATTCCTTCAACACTTCATTCATCAACCTCATGAAGGTACTCTGTGCATTCGTCAAGCCAAACATCATGACTAGCCACTCATACAACCCTTCGTTGGTTTTGAAGGCTGTCTTCCACTCATCTCCTTCCCTCATGCGAATCTGATGGTATCTGCTTTTCAAATCAACCTTTGAAAAAAATTTGGCTCCACTTAAACAATCCATCAAGTCGTCCATTCATGGTAATGGAAACCTGTACCTGATGGTTATCTTGTTAATGGCTCTGGAATCGGTGCACATTCTCCAACCTCCATCTTTCTTTGGACTCAAGACCGTTGGAATGGCACACGGACTTAAAATTTCCCTGATCAGTCCTTTATCCAACAGTTCCTGTACCTGCCTTTTGACTTCTTCATTTTCTTCTGGAGTCAACCTGTACGTGGCTTTGTTCAGCAAACTGGATCTTGGTATGAGGTCTATATAATGACTCACACTCCTCATCGGCGGCAACGAATGAGGTAATTCATCTACCACAATGTCATCGAACTCTTCCAGCAGTTCCTGAATTTCTTCCAGCAAATCATCCACTCTTGTGCTGGTCAAAACAATTTTCGGTTTCCTGACCACAAAGAATTGTGGATCTTCCTTCTTCTTTACTTCTTCCAGAAGTTCCTTCCCACTCATGAGAAGTACAGTATTTCTCGGTTCTGGTTTTACTTCTTTATCTTTAATTGGAAGTAGCATATGTGTTCTTCCATTCTTCTCCAAAGTATATGTATTCATCTTCCCATCATGAATTACGTTCTTGTCATATTGCCATGGTCTGCCTAGCAATAAATGACATACATCCATAGGAATAACATCACATAAAATCCTATCATTATATCCTCCTATCTTAATGTCCACTAAGCATTGTTTAGTGACAGTTACCTGATGTCCCTTCTGTAGCCATGAAACTTTGTATGGACTCGGGTGATCAGTTGTCTCCAGTTCTAATTTCTCCACCATCTCGGTTGAAATGAGATTATCTGTGCTACCGCTATCCATGATGACCTTGCATTTCCTGTCTTTGGTCTTGCATGTGGTTATGAAAAGTCTATTTCTTTGAGACATGTCCTCCACCTCCTTCTCGGGTGTTAAGAGAACTTTACGCATCATCAATGACCTTCCGTCTTCTGCGTCTTCTACTTCAGCATCTCGCCTCTGTGCCTCGACGATGTGAGCTTCTCCTCCATCCTTCTTCCTATCTGGACAGTCAACTGCCTTGTGTCCATTCTTTCCACATGTGAAGCATGTGATAACTCCAGCTCTACCTCTTCCTCTTCCTCTACCTCTGGTACGAGGAAATGTGTTATTATCAGCGTATCCTCTGCCATGTTCTGTATGTTGCCTTCGTTGTTCAACATGCTGGCCTCGCTGTGAACTTCTACCTCTTTATGTTCTAGTCTGAGGCTTCTTCCAGTTGTCCTTGGATTTCTGGAACCTATCTTGGGCAACTGAATTACCTTTGGGCTAGCTCCTACCTCGGCCTCGCTGTGTTGGCTTACGGCTCAGCTTCTCCTCAGCTTTCAACGCCATTTGATACGCATCCTCCACCATTTTGATGGTCGTCATACTCATCTCATCCTGGATATCGTATCTCAAGACATTCACATACCTAACAACTTTTTCATCATCGCTCTCCCGATGACCTGCTCTAATATTTAGCTTATAGAATTCCTCAGTATACTCTTTCACTGTCATCAGCTTCTGTCTCAGGTTTTGCATTCTCCTGAACAATGTGATTTGATAATCCCTTGGGATGAACTTTGCCTTCATCCTCACAATCATTCGATCCCAGCTTTTAATCTTTTTCTTGCCTTTGCGGCGTCTATCTGCTTGAAGTTCGTCCCACCATAATGTTGCTTGTCCTTTCAATCTTGTGACAGCATGCCTAACCTTCTTATCTTCTTCAATATCTTCGTAATCAAAATAAGTGTCAAGAGCTATAATCCAGTCTAGAAGCTCTTCTGCATCCAGATTCCCTTCATAAGCTAGAATGTCCATCTTTGTTTTCGAACTCATCTGGGCGATAGCTTTAATTAACCGCTCATTGGCTGCATCTTCGGCTGCAACTTCTCCTTGTTGTTCAACTTCAACTTCACCTTCGGAGTCACTCAGATCTCCAACACTGGTTGTGCATCTCTGCGCTACTTCCATATCTTCTAGTCTCACTTGGAGATCACGTATCTGCCTTTCCATTTTTGGATTATGTGCTTGTCTCCCTCGTCCTCTCTGGTTCCCCCTATCCTCTGGATCGGGTGATTGTCTTTCTCTCCTCGGCGGTATGGTGAAATTCTCTCTTCTTTTATTCTCTGCTACAGAAAGCAAAGAAATCTTCTCGCTATGATACCACTCTGACACAAACATGCCACCCAGGCACGTCTGCTCCCACAGGACCTTCTCTTCCTTCGGCCCGAAGAGATGAAATGCTCTTCAAATCCCTTATCGGGACTTTCCAACACCCACAAGACTCTCCTGATGATCTCCCTTTGTCTTATCAGGAAATCAGACCTCGCATGATCACAAGTGTTGAACCCATGGGATCGGGTCTCACAAATCCCCGAAACCCGATGGATATTCACCCACACTTGCCTTGCTCTTGTCGAGAATTTTCCCCATCGGGAAATCGACACTTACGAGGTCGTGATCCACTGCCCTCACGGATCCCCGACTCCCGATCCCCGATGGTACCTCTCGCCACTACTTAGCTCCCTCCGGCTAACTCCCTTCTCATGCGACCTGCTAGTCCATGAGACCACGGTCCTTTTCCCTATCGAAGTTTTGGAATTCACGAATTTTGAGTGTGTAGAACTTACGCTCTCGGGACCTCCGATTCTCCGATTCCCGATGCCACTTGGCATTAATTCCTGTGAGGTTGACCCTTCGACACCTGTCCTCCACTATATCCTTAACCCCGTTGGGAAATCACGTATCGGGATAACGTGATTCCCGTTGTCATCTGCACGGGACTTTCAATTCCCCGATCCCTGACTCTGCGAGATCTCCTACCACGTGTCCCTACTGATGGACGGCTCTGATCCTATCGAGAAATCGTGGATCACGATTCCAACATGCACGAGTCTCTTGTCTCCGAAAACCCCGATTCTCTGATTCACGACTCTTCGGGATCTCTTCCCACGTGTCCCTGCTGATGGATGGCTCTGATCCTATCGGGAAATCGCAGATCGCGATTCCAACATGCACGAGTCTCTTGTCTCTGGAAACCCCGATTCTTCGATTCATGACTCTTCGGGATATCTTGCCATGTGTCCCTGCTGATGGATGGCTCTGAGTGCCCATCAGGATATTGCGGATCGCGATTCCCTGATGCAACAATTCTACACTCCTGAAATCCCCGATGGGTTAAATTCTGACTCCTGCACTGATGTCTGACGCGTGTCCTGTCGGGATCAACGGCTGAGATTATCCGTCGGAGTTTCGAGACTCGAAAGGTCTCGAGTTTCTTGACTTCCAAAACCCCGATGCCTCCAATATCCCAATGAATTCTGAGAATATTGACGTGTGTCCTGCCAAGATCAACGGCTAAGATCCTTTCTCGGGATTTCGAGAACCACAAGGTCTCGATTCTCTTGCTCGGAAAAACCCCGATGACTCTAATATCCCGATGACTCTTCCAGGACTCCTCCTCTACACACTAGGGCTTAACCCCTGCGCAACTTTCCAAGATCTAACGGCTAACGGGATTTCATCGATCTCCTCTGTAAGATCATGACCGTTGATTCCTTTCCTCCTTGAAGATTTCTATAGAATGGCTAAGTGTTCCTTCTCAGAACTTACTTTCCAACGCCTGCGCTTGCAACTCCTTGCTCGAACATTCCACGGCACAAACCTTCAGTGCTCTCTTTTAACGATATCACGAAGGTGCTACACCTCCTGAGCTTTTCCACTCTGATTCCTTCAGAGGAACTTGCACGCACTCCTCGCGGCAATCATTCAACAACTCCTAAGTGTTGAATCCCTTCGACTCCGCGCACTTCTGCAGCAGCAGTCTTCGATCTCCTTTGCTCATATATACAACTGAGACTTATTCTTCAGCCTGCACACTCCTTGCACGGCTTCAACAACCCAAATCCACTTCTGGGCGAATGAGAACAAGAGTTAGACTACCTGATCCTCCATCAATGCACTCCTTGCGGATGTTTTCAACTGCACACCTTGCAGGAATCTCCTGGCTCAGATAGAGAAACAATTGAACCTCACTCTCTCTCCCTTTCACACTTCAGTTTGAAACATGAAATCACATGCACAACATATACAAAGCAAATGCATAACAAGAAAGCAAACATTCATGAGCATAACATCAATACACAGAGAAAACACCACAAACCATGAGTTTGAATCAAAGCTTCCTTCTATTAATTCAAATGCCTGTACATGGGTGTTCATCATACAATATTCTCTGCTTGCTCTTCTCTTCTCCTGAATGCTTCCACTATTATTCACTATTTTACAATGGTACAATGAGGGTGTCTATATCCATTTTCCCTCTCGGACTCTAAGCTATCAAATCTAGACTTAAAAATCCTATCTACCAGCATTAACTAGATTAAATGTCGACTATCTACCAAAGGACGAGAGCTTAAAGGCTCAAGGTCCAATACAATATACAAATGCACCTTCATAAATGGTTCATTAAAGACTTGCGCAACAATCCCAAAGTATTTCAAAATTTTGGGTTGGTTTGTCCAGCTGATCTCCGTTTGATGTGTTGGCTCGCTTGATGAGTTGGCGATGCTCCTGCATCAAGTTGATGAGAAAATCCAGATGACTCTCCTATGTAATGAAGTGGGAAAGAATATATGTTGAGTGGACATGCCTGTGAACGAGCACAGGTGAACGTGATCCTAGTGGTTGAGTACTAGTGAAGAAGTGGTTCTTATGTGTAATGAAATGAGCCATAGATATGGACATCCCTATGGATGTGCCCCTAGTGGTTGAGCACTAGTGGGTGTATGAGATCCCTTGCTATATTGTTCAAGAGTCATAAGTGCATGAAACCCTAATTGTAATGTAAAGGGTACAGGTTGTCCCCACCTTAATATAAAATATAATTAATATAAAAAGATAATAATTAATATGGTAATTATTAATTATATTTTGAGTTATTGAGGTCGGCCCTATTGTTCCAAAAGACACATAATTTGATGTGACAAGTCTTATATAAATAAAGGTGGATCCCCATTGAGGAAACACACTTATCATTGTGTCATCTTATGATTTCAGAAGTTGTGGTATGAAATTATGAAAATTACAACACCCTTTTGTGTGCTAGGTTTGATGATGGTGTGGGAGGTATTTCTCTTGAATATTATAGCAAAGGATTGGTTGGGTTTTCTTCCCTTGTTGAGAAGGGTTTCCCATGATACTTCTTGTGTTCTTGTGCATGGTTATTCTTCTTGTGATCTTGATTTGTTGCAGTAGTTATGGTTCAAGTAATAGTTAAACATAAAATTTTAAAAGGATACAAGAGTCATAGCTCATTGAAAATCCAACATGGTCTCAGAGCAGGCTTGAAGAAGACCATTGCACACAAAAATTGAAGGTAAGGTCTACAAATTATGTGGTAAGAAGAAGAGGGCTGGATAATTTCTTTAATTTTTTTGTGGTGAATTTAACCCCTGAAACAACAACCAAAGTGTATGGGAGAAGAGGTTGTAACCTAGGAGAAGGGTTGGAACGTAGGAGATGGGTCAAAACCTAGGAGAAGAGGTCGGAACCTAGGGAGAAGGTAGTTGCAGCCACTGTAAAATATGGCATGTTCTGATGCCCATCCTTAGTTGTTGTCGATATACCCCAATAAAAGACACCTAAATAAGAAAGGGTCGGACCCCTTCTGAAGTAAAATCAAAGGTTGTCGCAGCCCAAAAATTTGAGACTGCCCAGATTTCTGAAGACAATAATAAGGTTGTTGTCCTGTGCAAAATTTACCTCGGTCTGAGGGCATTAAAAGAGTATTTTTTTTCCTATTTCCAGACAAATTGTGGATGATAAAAATAAAAACAAAAAAAAACGTGTAAGCTTCCTATAGCATATCGAGGAATGTGGGAAAAATCAGTGCGCTAAGAGAGGAGGATTTAAAGGGACAGAAGCACACCTTAACACTAATAAGATGAACTTGGTAGACAAAGGTTATTATATTTCATTGGAGACATGCTTGTCAAAGTTTATAAATGTTTATTATAATCTTTTGTGGCAAGGAGTAAGGCTATCGCGGCCACTTATTCTGTCTGGACCGAAATTCTGGAACAGCATGGGGGGCAGCTACTTATCCCTTGGTGGCTCGACTTGCTAGATAAGAAGAGAACAGTCATAGCCTCAAGTCTTTTGGGACAGCCACTAAGGACTGAAACTACAGACCTCTGGCAGCATATAACTGACGAAGTGTTCGGATTTTTTATGAAGTTCAAGGTTGCTACAGCCAGAAGAACCCCCATGATGGGCCTCCTAAAAGCATGATCGCTTGCCAAAGTTTATTAATTTTAATGATTTATTTCAAGTTACAAGTATTTTTGTAATTCCTACAAGAAATCTTGTTTCCTTATGTCAACAATGAGAAGGTGCTCTACCTGGTGCAAGCTATAAAACAACTGCCTATGATTTTTCCACGTACCATTCTGATGGTGTTCTAAAAGCCTTGAAAAATAAGTGATTCCCGGGACTAGGAATCATTTACCACATATTTTCATATGGCATAGGTTTCATGGGCCTGATTAAAGTTGGTGAAGGTCCAGTAAAGACGATTTCTTTAGCCAATGGCGGCAATAAGATTGAAACTGCAAGCTCTATTACTGCATTTGATGGTATGATTGTTAATATCTAGGATGTTGAGACCTATTTGGCGGATGGTAATTTCATACTTGAGGATAGGATATCTCCTTCAGGTCATGTCACTGCCTTGGATTGACTTGTTGTAGACAATGCCCAATTACTGTTGGCAGTTTCCATGTAAAATGAAGTACGAATATATTCACAGAAAAGATATATAGAAGATACACTTACAAAGCCTAGAGAAACTGAACATTTACACATTTGGTCAATAGAATATGAAGAGTATGTTCCTCCAAGGAAAATAAAATAGCGAAATGAATCTGTTGGTATGGTGTCAAGAAAAAAAAAATGTGGCAGTATTGACAGTAACAAAATGCTACAGTAGTTGTGCACCCTAAAATGCATTTTCCAATAGCAAGGGATATGTATGATTTACTTGACAGATAGTGCTACAACAATATTGTTGTTGATAGAAGTCAGTATGTTGAGCAGAGTTCCAGGTCCAAATATGAAGGAGTCTCTAAGGTATAAAAGGACCAAGTCTGAGGTCTGTCCTTAGTGTCGGCGACGGAAGTCACTCCTGGATTGCTATCAGGAGCAGAGCCCGAAGCCCATCAGTTTTATTTCATGATTGTTTATAGATGGGTGATCAAATGGAAGGAAACTCGAAACAGTTAGTGTTCCAACTCTGAAACCAGGCCAGGTATGCATGAGCAAGTGAGGTCTTGCGTAAATTTCAGACAGTGAGCTATAGTAAAGGGTGAACAGGCGGAAGACTTATATGAGAAGAGTGCGAAGGTCTGTTATAAACAAAGGGTTCCTAACAGACTGTAGGAGAAGGCATCCAAACGCAAGGTCTTCTTGCGTTTAAATACAGAAAACCAGAAAATACAATAATGCCACGATAAATCATTTATCATAACAGAAATGCAACAATTCACGCGACTCAGTCAATCACGAACTCTCTTAGCTTTAGACGAAAATAAGATGGAGTAAGAAGAACTGTCTGTCATAAAACAAGAAATCTCATATACAGATACATAAGCTGAAAGCTAGAACAACTGTTAAAACATTACAGTCGGGAGCTCTACTCAACCATCGATCCTTTACAAAATGGAAAAAATGCCTACATATAGCCAAAACAAAACAACAACAGCGGAAACGAGAAGCTGCATTAAAAACTTTGCGTCTGCATGTCTTCTGACAGTCTGTGGATGGAGATTCTGGATGATCGTGCACTTATGACAGACGCAATGGGACTCCTGACTGTCCTACAGTGGTTTGACAGACGCAATCTCCGTTAGGAAGGACTATCAGTCTGCTTGTACGCTTGGTCCTTTCCTGGCCTTCTATTTATGGAAGAAGACGACGTTCAACTACCTTCACGACAATAATAACTGCTTCCTTGGGACTGGCAACGACCTCGGTCAACTCTGCCCTCTGGGACGTGGAAGACCCCTCGCGCTGCCACCTAGAACAATTGGACAGTCTGATGGATAAGGCATGGAGGAACTGGAATGATTGACGTGGAAGGGGAAAGGGAGGTGATGGCGTCAACACTGTGAGGGTGAGATGAGAGGTGATGAGGTGGTAGAAGATAAGAGGGTCTAAGGATGGGTGCGATAGAGAAAGGTTGTCATGGAAGGGAGTGGGACACATGGCAGGGGACGAGGAGGCTCAGAAGGTGAGTAGATGATGAGATGGGGGGAGGGACCACATGGACCAGAAGAGGGAAGGTAGACAGATGTCGGAGGATGAGGAAGGCCTAAAGGGAGCGAGCCTCATTGCACGGCCAGGAGGAGAACAGATGGAAAGGGGAAGGATGGTACAAAATATGACACGACAGGAAAGGGGCCCACGTTGGTTAAACGCAGAAAGACAGAAGGCTCTGGAATACAATGTGCGCCGCTGATTCTGGTGCTCTAATCACAGTCGTCGAAGAGATGCATCCCCGATTCCAGACCCCCCCCCCCCTCCGCCTAAAGGTAGAAAGGCGGGGGGAGGGGGTCCGGAATCACCTTGCACGTCGTTGATCCGGGCGCTCTAATCACAGCCGTTGAAGAGGTGCGCCCCCGATTCCGGACCCCCCCCCCGTCCGCTTAAAGGTAGAAAGGAGGGGGGGCTCCGGAATCCAATGTGCGTCGTTGATCTGGGCGCGCGAATCCTTTCCGTCCAAATTTGATTTCCATTTAAACACGGACACGTTTGCATCCCAAACTTAGGGAAAGTGGGTTTTTAACCCACTCCTTCGCATTTTACCCCCCGTTACAAGAAATATCGCTAACATTTGGCTCCATGGGGGATAGAGTCATCCCTGTGATGCTCTAAGAACTCATTCTGTAGCTTCAGTTCCTTGTTGTTGTGCTATGGAGTCAGGCTCAAAACATCCCGCTGCTAAAACTACAGGCCAAAAAATAAAAGCATCCAAAATAAAGATACATGCTCAAAGGAGCTTATTTATATACAATCCTAAACTAATAAAACACTTTTACATGGGCTAGGTGAAAGAAAACTTCCACCATAGCCATTCAAGCAGCTTCCTGGATAGAACCCCTTCCTTATGTCGATGATCACCAGCAGATAGTGTAACCATGACAGCAGAATGGATACACTCTTCAACTCCTCCTTACAGGTTGGAGTTGAGATGAAATAGGGTGGCTCCAAGGCATAAAGGACATGCCACTCCATGTATTCGCCAACAGGGTCATAGAATGAGAGGCGAATTTTGGAAAATTGGTGACAGGCAGCCTCCTCTGCTACAGATTTGCTCACATGTGGTTGAATATCTTTGATAAGCAAAGGTGAGTGGACAACTGACGTAGGCTCACTGATCTCAGGCGGTAGCTGCTCGCTGACTGGCTCTAGAATGCAATATGTGCTCAGTTGTTCCTCTGGTTCCTTTTCCTCTTCCACCACTAACCCCTCTTTTAAAAAGAGAGGGTCTTCATCATCATGAGTAGAGTTGCTAGGAACATCTGCTTCAACCCGATATTCAGGTGAGTCATCTACCATGGACCATGTTTTCTCTATAAACTCACAATTTCCAAAAGAGGCATGTTGATCGTTATGAAAATCTAAAAGAATAGAGGCATCTGATATAATGTCAGATGCTTCTGTTCTAGGGATAACACAATTAATATCATCCAACACCTCTATATTTTCACAGCAGATGCTTTCCTCCACAGTAAGGGCTTCATCATGGACCTGGTCTTCAGGGCCAGCAGAGGCTTCCTGAAGCGAAGAAAACACCTTACAATAGTTTTCAAACAAACTGCAAGATACCAAATATATAAAATATGCAGAACAGAAATGAAATGCTAGAAATGACAGAATAACAGTAAAATATCCAGCATAATCCTCACAATACACAGAAATGATATACGAAATAGCAACAGAAATAGCACTTTGAATCATATAGCAATGTTCACAGGCCTCTTCGAGGGGGAAACCTCCAGTTGATTAGAGCTCTATTACAATAATATACAAGCTAGGGTTCTCATACCCTCGACTCCTATTTATACTAAAAAGAAGCATCTAGAGGAAGATCCTTCTAGAAGCGGAAGCTTCTATTAGGTCTTCTTACATCCGCCTTATTCTATTTTATTGAAAGGTCTTATTAATAGTGACCTTTATTACATCCGAATACATTGATCTACCTATGTGCGGGTTAGGACCTTAACATGTCCACCCCCTTAAAAACATCCTTGTCCTCAAGGCTTGAGATGTGGAAACTGCTGCAGAATGGTAGTTGGTTCCCAAGTGGCATCTGCTGGAGTCATATCTTTCC
>ML837418.1:0-15021 GCA_009831015.1 Picea engelmannii | reverse complement strand
CCAGGCGCCCGAATCCTTGCCGTCCAGATTTGATTTCCATTTAAACACGGATGCGTTTGCATCCCAAACTTAGGGAAAGTGGGTTTTTAACCCACTCCTTCGCATTTTACCCCCCTGTTACAAGAAATATCGCTAACATTTGGCTCCACGGGGGATAGAGTCGTCCCTGTGATGCTCTAAGAACTCATTCTGCAGCTTCAGTGCCTTGTTGTTGGGCTATGGAGTCAGGCTCAAAACATCCCGCTGCTAAAACTACAGGCCGAAAAATAAAAGCAACCAAAATAAAGATACATGCTCAAAGGAGCTTATTTATATACAATCCTAAACTAATAAAACACTTTTACATGGGCTAGGTGAAAGAAAACTTCCACCATAGCCATTCAAGCAACTTCCTAGATAGAAGCCCCTTCCTTTTGTCGATGATCACCAGTAGATAGTGTAACCATGACAGCATAATGGATACACTCTTCAACTCCTCCTTACAGGCTGGAGTTGAGATGAAATATGGCAGCTCCAAGGCATAAAGGACATGCCACTCCATGTATTCGCCGACAGGGTCATAGAATGAGTGGCAAATTTCGAAAAATTGGTGACAGACAGCCTCCTCTGCTACAGAGTTGCTCACATGTGGTTGAATATCTTTGATAAGCAAAGGTGAGTGGACAACTGACGTAGGCTCACTGATCTCAGGTGGTAGATGCTCGCTGACTGGCTCTGGAATGCAATATGTGCTCAGTTGTTCCTCTGGTTCCTTTTCCTCTTTCACCACTAACCCCTCTTTTAAAAAGAGAGGGTCTTCGTCATCATGAGCAAAGATGCTAGGAACATCTTCTTCAACCCGATATCTAGGTGAGTCATCTACCATGGACCATGTTTTCTCTATAAACTCACAATTTCCACAAAAGGCATGTTGATCGTTATGAAAATCTAAAAGAATAGAGGCATCTGATATAATGTCAGATGCTTCTGTTCTAGGGCTAACACAATTAATATCATGCAACACCTCTATATTTTCACAGCAGATGCTTTCCTCCACAGTAAGGGCTTCATCATGGACCTGGTCTTCAGGGCCAGCAGAGCCTTCCTGAAGCGAAGAAAACACCTTACAACAGTTTTCAAACAAACCATCAGCTGGATAGTAATCTTTACAAAAAGAATTGAAAGTTGTATGAAAACCCGTTAAAGAGCAGATGCTCGCAACAGGAAGAGATCGACACCACTCAAGAGCAGCTCCCTTCAATGAATACCTGAAGAGCTTAATCCGGACGTCCTCATGTGTGATATTGTGTCAGTGAATAGCTTCATGGAAGTCCAGTAAATGCTCAACTGGTACCTCCCAACTGTGTGCGTAAAATTCGGGGAGGAAATCTTCCTAGATGTCTCTATTAGGAAGTGCATTAGGAAAACCAACTATCTGGGAAAAGTCATAGAAAGCAAACCTTTGAGCCAGAATTTTCTCCATATCGAACTAGTGGAGTTTCCAATCGATCCTCGAATCATCGAGTCGCCAGGTGAAAGATGCGCAACTTCAAATGTGCTCGGTCCTTGTTCACCATCAAAGGCCAGGTCTTTAACATTATCATTACCCCAGGAAACTTCTCAGGTTGAGAAAGCGGCCACTAAATCCTTCTCGAGAAAGCTCCTCTGGGTCAGCTTTCAGGTGTGCCAACAGTGGCCACAAATGAAACAGTAAAGTGGAAACAATGGAGTTGCCACAGTGGAGTTGTCAGGTGCACAGTAGCAATCTGAATAATTCTGATTTCTGATGCACCTTCAGAATCATTTGATCGTTGTCATTCTGCCCAGGGAAAATCTTCAACTTCGTCCCCGGCAATGGCGCCAGAAATGTTGGCGATGGAAGTCACTCCTATATTGCTATCAGGAGCAGAGCCTGACGCCCATCAGTTTTATGTCATGGTTGTTTATAGATGGGTGATCAAATGGAAGGAAACTCAAAACAGTTAGTGTTCCAACTCTGAAACCAGGCCAGGTATACATGAGCAAGTGAGGTCTTGCGTAAATTTCAGACAGTGAGCTGTAGTAAAGGGTGAACAGGCGGAAGACTTATATGAGAAGAGTGTGAAGGTCTATTATAAACAGCGGGTTCCTAACAGACTGTAGGAGAAGGCATCCAAACGCAAGGTCTTCTTGCATTTAAATACAGAAAACCAAAAAATACAATAATGCCACGATAAATCATTTATAATAACAGAAATGCAACAAGTCACGCGACTCAGTCAATCACGAACTCTCTTAGCATGAGACGAAAATAAGATGGAGTAAGAAGAATTTTCTGTCATAAAACAAGAAATCTCATATACAGATACATAAGCTGAAATCTAGAGCAGCTATTAAAACATTACAGTCAGGAGCTCTGCTCAACCATCGATCCTTTACAAAATGGCAAAAATGCCTACATATAGCCAAAACAAAACAACAACAGCGGAAACGAGAAGCTGCATTAAAAACTTTGCGTCTGCATGTCTTATGACAGTCTGCGCATGTAGATTCTGGATGATCGTACACTTATGACAGACGCAATGGGACTCCTCACTGTCCTGCAGTGGTTTGACAGACGCAATCTCCATCAGGAAGGACTATCAGTCTGCTTGTACGCTTGGTCCTTTCCTGGCCTTCTATTTATGGAAGAAGATGACGTTCAACCACCTTCACGGAAATAATAATTGCTTCCTTGGGATTGGGAATGGCCTCGGTCAACTCTGCCCTCTGGGACGTGGAAGACCCCTCGCACTACCACCTGGAACAGTTGGACAGTCTGATGGATAAGGCATAGAGGAACTGGCACGATTGACGTGGAAGGGGAAAGGGAGGTGATGGTGTCAACACTGTGAGGGTGAGATGAGAGGTGATGAGGTGGTAGAAGATAAGAGGGTCTAAGGATGGGTGCGGTAGCGAAAGGCTATCATGGAAGGGAGCGGGACACATGGCATGGGATGAGGAGGCTCAGAAGGTGAGTGGATGATGAGATGGGGGGAGGGACCACATGGACCAGAAGAGAGAGGGTAGACAGATGTCGGAGGATGAAGAAGGGCTAAAGGGAGCGAGCCTCATCGCACGGCCAGGAGGAGAACAGATGGCAAGGGGAAGGATGGTACAAAAGATGACACGACAAGAAAGGGGCCCATGTTGGTTAAACGCAGAAAGACAGAAGGCTCTGGAATACAATGTGCGCCACTGATCCGGGCGCTCTAATCATAGCCGTCGGAGAGATGCGTCCCCGATTTCGGACCCCCCCCCCTCCCCTCTGCCTAAAGGTAGAAAGGCGGGGGGGTCTGGAATCACCTTGGATGCCATTGATCCGGGCGCTCTACTCACAGTCGTTGAAGAGGTGCACCCCCGATTCCGGACCCCCCACCTCCGCTTAAAGGTAGAAAGGTGGGGGGGCTCCGGAATCCAATGTGCGTCGTTGATCCGAGCGCGCGAATCCTTGCCGTCTAGATTTGATTTCCATTTAAACACGGACGCGTTTTCATCCTAAACTTAGGGAAAGTGGGTTTTTAACCCACTCCTTCGCATTTTACCCCCCGTTACAAGAAATATCGCTAACATTTGGCTCCATGGGGGATAGAGTCGTCCCTGTGATGCTCTAAGAACTCATTCCGCAGCTTCAGTGCCTTGCTGTTGGGCTATGGAGTCAGGCTCAAAACATCCCGCTGCTAAAACTACAGGCCAAAAAATAAAAGCAACCAAAATAAAGATACATGCTCAAAGGAGCTTATTTATATACAATCCTAAACTAATAAAACACTTTTACATGGGCTAGGTGAAAGAAAACTTCCACCATAGCCATTCAAGCAACTTCCTGGATAGAAGCCCCTTCCTTCTGTCGATGATCACCAACAGATAGTGTAACCATGACAGCAGAATGGATACACTCTTCAACTCCTCCTTACAGGATGGAGTTGAGATGAAATAGGGCGGCTCCAAGTCATAAAGGACATGCCACTCCATGTATTCGCCGACAGGGTCATAGAATGAGTGGCGAATTTCAGAAAATTGGTGACAAGCAGCCTCCTCTGCTACAGAGTTTCTCACATGTGGTTGAATATATTTGATAAGCAAAGGTGAGTGGACAACTGATGTAGGCTCACTGATCTCAGGCGGTAGCTTCTCGCTAACTGGCTCTGGAATGCAATATGTGCTCAGTTGTTCCTCTGGTTCCTTTTCCTCTTCCACCACTAACCCCTCTTTTAAAAAGAGAGGGTCTTCGTCATCATGAGCAGAGCTGCTAGGAACATTTGCTTCAACTCGATATCCAAGTGAGTCATCTACCATGGACCACGTTTTCTCTATAAACTCACAATTTCCACAAGAGGCATGTTGATCGTTATGAAAATCTAAAAGAATAGAGGCATCTAATATAATGTCAGATGCTTCTGTTCTAGGGCTAACACAATTAATATCATCCAACACCTCTATATTTTCACAGCAGATGCTTTCCTCCACAGTAAGGGCTTCATCATGGACCTGGTCTTCAGGGCCAGCAGAGGCTTCCTGAAGCGAAGAAAACACCTTACAACAGTTTTCAAACAAACCATCACCCGGATAGTAATCTTTACAAAAAGAATTTAAAGTTGTATGAAAACTCGTTAAAGAGCGGATGCTCGCAGTGGGAAGAGATCGACACCACTCAAGAGTAGTTCCCTTCAATGAATACCTAAAGATCTTAATCCGGACGTCCTCATGCGTGATATTGTGTCGGGGAATAGCTTCATGGAAGTCCAGTAAATGCTCAGCTGGTACCTCCCAACTCTGTGCATGAAATTCGGGGAGGAAATCTTCCCAGATGTCTCTATCAGGAAGTGCATTAGGAAAACCAACTATCTAAGAAAAGTCACAGAAAGCAAACCTTTGAGCTAGAATTTTCTCCATATCGAACCAGTGGAGTTGCCAATCGATCCTCGAATCATGGAGTCGCCAGGTGAAAGATGCGCAGCTTCAAATGTGCTCGGTCATTTTTCACCATCAAAGGCCAGGTCTTTAACATTATCGTTACCCCAGGAAACTTCTCAGGCTGAGAAAGAAGCCACTAAAGCCTTCTCGAGAAGGCTCCTCTGGGCCATATTTCAGGTGTGCCAGCAGTGGCCACAACTGAAACAGTAAAGTGGAAACAATGGAGTCGCCACAGTGGAGTCTCCAGGTGCACAGTAGCAATCTGAATAATTCTGATTTCTGATGCACCTTCAGAATTAGTTGATCGTTGTCGTTCTGCCCAGGGAAAATCTTCAACTTCGTCCCCGGCAATGGCGCCAGAAATGTTGGCGACGGAAGTCACTCCTGGATTGCTATTAGGAGCAGAGCCCAATGCCCATCATTTTTATGTCACAGTTGTTTATAGATGGGTGATCAAATGGAAGGAAACTCGAAACAGTTAGTGTTCCAACTCTGAAACCAGGCCAGGTTTGCATGAGCAAGTGAGGTCTTGCGTAAATTTTAGACAGTGAGTTGTAGTAAAGGGTGAACAGGCGGAAGACTTATATGAGAAGAGTGAGAAGGTCTGTTATAAACAGTGGGTTCCTAACAGAATGTAGGAGAAGGCATCCAAACGCAAGGTCTTCTTGCCTTTAAATACAGAAAACCAGAAAATACAATAATGCCACGATAAATCATTTATCATAACAGAAATGCAACAATTCACGCGACTCAGTCAATCACGAACTCTCTTAGCATGAGACAAAAATAAGATGGAGTAAGAAGAACTGTCTGTCATAAAACAAGAAATCTCATATATAGATACATAAGCTGAAAGCTAGAACAGCTGTTAAAACAACAAAAGTGCCTACATATAGCCAAAACAAAACAACAGCAACGGAAACGAGAAGCTGCATTAAAAAATTTGCGTCTTCATGTCTTTTGACAGTCTGCGCATGCAGATTCTAGATGATCGTGCACTTATGACAGATGTAATGGGACTCATGACTGTCCTGCAGTGGTTTGACAGATGCAATCTCCGTCAAGAAGGACTATCAGTCTGTTTTTGTGCTTGGTCGTTTCCTGGCCTTCTATTTATGGAAGAAGACAACATTCAACCACCTTCATGGCAATAATAACTGCTTCCTTCGGATTGGGAATGACCTCGGTCAACTCTGCCCTCTGGTACATGGAAGACCCCTCGCACTGCCACCTGGAACAGTTGGATAGTCTGATGGATAAGGCATGGAGGAACTGGCACGATTGACATGGAAGGGGAAAGGGAGGTGATGGTGTCAACACTGTGAGGGTGAGATGAGAGGTGATGAGGTGGTAGAAGATAAGAGGGTCTAAGGATGGGTGTGGTAGCGAAAGGCTGTCATGGAAGGGAGCGGGACACATGGCAGGGGATGAGGAGGCTCGGAAGGTGAGTGGATGATGAGATGGGGGGAGGGACCACATGGACCAGAAGAGGGAAGGTAGACAGATGTCGGAGGATGAGGAAGGGCTAAAGGGAGCGAGCCTCATCGCATGGCCAGGAGGAGAACAAATGGCAAGGGGAAGGATGGTACAAAATATGACACGACAGGAAAGGGGCCCACGTTGGTTAAACGCAGAAAGACAGAAGGCTCCGGAATACAATGTGCATCGTGGATCCGGGCGCTCTAATCATAGTCGTCAGAGAGACGCGTCCCCGATTCCAGACCCCCCCCTCCGCCTAAAGGTAGAAAGGCGGGGGGGGTCTGGAATCACCTTGCACATCATTGATCTGGGCGCTCTAATCACAGCCGTTGAAGAGGTGCACCCCCAATTCCAGACCCCCCCCCTCCGCTTAAAGGTAGAAAGGCGGGGGGGCTTCGGAATCCAATGTGCATCGTTGATCCGGGTGCACGAATCCTTGCCATCCAGATTTGATTTCCATTTAAACACGGACGCGTTTGCATCCCAAACTTAGGGAAAGTGGGTTTTTAACCCACTCCTTCGCATTTTACCCCCCATTACAAGAAATATCGCTAACACTTAGCATGTAGAAATTTGCTACTAGACCACAGTATAGGTGGCTACAAGACAAGCAAGCAGAACCTCCATTGGTGTACACTCTCAGGTATGCACTTGTGTATATATATTATTTTCATCATTGTCATAAGGGTATTTGCAGGAGGAAGGAACCCCTGGTGCAAATCATGGACCCAGAGAAGTCTCAGTGCATTCAGAAGAACAACACGCTAGAAGTGAAGACTCTAGATTTGATTGTTTTTATCATGATTATAACCTACATTTATAAGGTTTCTACATTACAAGTAGGTGTTGTAGCTGTGACAACGATCCTTAAAATGTTTTGATTCTAGAGATGTACTCATGAATCTCCTCTAGGAGATATTCTTGTCTTGTTTCATTTTGTTTGTTTTCTTGTTCTAGGCAGGCTAACAACAAAGGAATAATCTTATCCTTCAGACTTCAGAGGGAGTCACTTGATTCAGAAGGAGTCAAACTAATTGAGAAAGAGAGACATTACCTTCTTCCTCTTCAGTAGTCTAGAAAGTACCTTTTAGTAACTAATAAAGTTGTTCCATTTGGTATTCCTAGGGACTTTGCAGTAGGCTATAAAAGGCATGTTTGGGCTTGATAAACTCTACAAGAGGTAGAAATATATGCAATTGTTGGAAGTATCGATAAATATAAAAAGAGACTTGTAGTCAGAGGATCCTCACAAGAAGAGGAAGTGAACTATGATGAAACATATTGATTCAGTAATCCGATACACTTCCATCTATACTACCATCCATGAGTTGGAAACTACATCATATAGATGGATTCTTCATAAGTTTGGGTTTCAACAAGAGTATTGTTGATCCAAACCTATATTATTACAGTGTTGGTGACAAGAGCCTAATTTTGATAACTTATTCAGAAAGCCTTGTTGTTGGATACAAGTAAGATTTGACTTCTGATTTTGAGATGAAGGATATGAGTATGATGCACTACTTATTGGGACAAGAAGTATGACAGAGGACCGATGAGATTTTTCTGAGTCAAGGAAAATATACAGTGGGAATATTAAAGAAGTTCAGTATGACAGAATGCAAATCCACGGTGATGGATTTGAAGAAAATAAATAAAGATGATTGAGACGAGATTGATCCACAGCTGATTGGATCACTGATGTATCTATTTAACACCAGACTTGATTCATGCTATACAGTGAATGTACATAGTCATTCCATGAGTCAGTGGAGACAGACTCACTATACAGCAGCGAAACATGTATTGAGATATCTACGAGGCACAATTAGATATGGTTTGTTATATGTCTCCAATGTAGACTTGAGTTTGTAGGGATATACCTATACAGATTGAGTAGAGAGTGCAGTGGACCAAAAGAGCACATCTGGTTGTTGTCTTACCGTGAATTTTTCCATGGTTTCCTGATGCAGAAGGAAACAAAACTCTGTGGCCTTGAATACCACAGAAGCAGAGTATGTAGCATCGAGTGTGTGAAGCAATATGGATTCACAAGCTTCTGACAGATTTACTTGATCATGAGATGGATCCTATGATGATAACCAGAGTTGTGTGTAAGTCTCTTTGAGAACCCAGTGTTTCATGATAGATCGAAACACGTTGAGATAAAATATCATTATATCAGAGACATGATGCAGAGGAAAATAGTACACATGCAGTACCTTCCTACACATGAGAATATTGCAGACATATTCACCAAATTAGCTTGGTGAAGGATACCTCCCTTGTTGAGAGGGAGTGTTTATGATTACAACCAAACAAATTTTGAAGTACTTTCGTGTGAGACTTGGCCTGATGAAGAATCACTCCCTAGCTGAGAGGGAGTATTGATGATTATAGTTGTGTGAGACATTCTCCAAGACACAAACCTGAGAGAGAGCCTCTAATATGGGTGTGTGGTTCCTATCTGAGACATAAATGGAACTTAGAGATGACCTCCTCCTTACAAAGAGTTGAGAAGAACTCTAGATGATTTTCTTTTGTAACGCAGTGAGAAAGGAGATCTGCAGAGTTGGACGCACATGTGACTGAGCACAAGGTGAACGTGTGAAATCCCAAACTGTTGGGTGCATCATCGTGAGACCGAAATGAAGATGATGTATTAGCCTCCTTTGAGCAGTGAGTTGATGAGAAACTCCAGATGACTCTCCCATGTAATGCAATGGGAAAGAAGATCTGTTGAGTGGACGTGCCTATGGACGATCACAGGTGAACGTGATCCTAGTGGTGAAGCACTAGTGAAGAAGTAGTTCTTATGTGTAATGCAATGATCCAGAGATATGGACATCCCTATGGATGTGCCCCTAGTGGCTGAGCACTAATGGGTGTATGATATCCCTTGCTATATTGTTCAAGATTCAGACATGCATGTAACCCTAATTGTAATGTAAAGGGTACAGGTCGACCCCACCTTAATATAAAAGATAATTAATATGGTAATTATTAATTATATTTTGAGTTATTGAGGTTGGCCCTATTGTGCCAAAAGACACATCATTTGATGTGACAAGTCTTATATAAATAAAGTTGAATCCCCATTGAGGAAACACACTTATCATTGTGTCATCTCATGATTTTAGAAGTTGTGGTCTGAAATTATGAGAATTACATCACCCTCTTGTGTGCTAGGTTTGATGATGGCGTGGGAGGTCTTTCTCTCGAAGATTATAGCAAATGATTCGTTGGGTTTTCTTCCCTTGTTGAGAAGGGTTTACCAGGATACTTATTGTGTTCTTGTGTATGGTTATTCTTCTTATGATCTTGGTTTGCTGCAGTAATTATGGTTCAAGTAATAGTTAAACAAAAAATTGAAAAATGATACAAGAGCCACAACTCATTGAAAATCCAACAAAGATCATGTTTTTCAATGGTCTGAGGAATTTAAGTGGTATTGTAACATCCTGCTCTACCAAACACACTTTTATTGATTTATTCTTTGAGGACACTTGTGTCAGAGTGATCCGGTTATGGTACATTGTGATTTTGTTTTGATTATAGATTATACATGATGATGATGATGTGTTGTGACTTATTGTTATTTGATGTATATGTATTGGCAGATGTTATTAACAAGTTTTTTTAAGTGTGCAGGACACATGACAATTTATGGATGTTGATGGAAGAAATGGACTTCCTTGGACTCCAGATTGAGTCAGGGAGTGAATTGTATTTTGATTGAGTATTTCATTTTACGCACTTGTGGTGTATGATTGATTACAGTATGATTTATGTATATTGATTATTGACATGGGTTTTATCAATGGATGCAGGATTGACGATGCTTGCTAATCTAACTCACATAAGGAGTAGAGGGGCCATACACAGAAACCAGACATTAAAGGAGAGGTGTAGCAACGCCCCTATCACGGTCTACTAGCACTCTCGTCATGGCCCGAATGTTAGGTTAACGATTACCTAGTTTGATATGTCCACAATGTCATGAGGGCGGATTGAGACAATCACTCACAAAGATTTCTAAGGAGCGTGTAATAAGGAGGATTCATTATTCCTTAGAAGCCCTTAGTTTCTCACAAGGTCGACCAAGTGGAGTGTTGCCTCCAAGGGTCAGACAAACTTCCAAAACCAGTCAAAGGTGAGTGGCACCCTTGGATCACAGAGGTGCATCTTGAAGGACACACCACGTAATTAAAACTTGAGTCAATAAATCTAGGTGGCCTAGAAAACTTTTGAAATGATTAGACCTTGTTGGAATTAAATAATTAATTAAACAGTAAACTATTGATTTTAAATCTTAACAAAAGTCTAAGCCTAAGTCTAAGACTAACTCTAAGTGTAATTTTTTGTTTTAAATGATTAAATGAATTATGACATATTGGAGAATAAGCAAACTCTAGGAAAAAGGGAATAAAATTTAAAGGTTGGATAAAATGCACATGTGTCCCTGAAAATAATAAAAATATTTTTAAAATAGAAAGAAACAAAATATGAGAGAATACCACACATAGAAAAGTATCTAGAGTCAAGCTACCACTAAGTCTAACTACAAGAATACTCCTAATCCAACTCTAACTAAGATCTAGTTAGGAGACACTCAATAAATGAGAATTTGGGGAACAAAGGGACAACTAAGAGCGAAAATAGGAACACATTGGGGAATGTAAGGGAAATTGGTTTTTTAATTAAAATACAAATGATAATTACTTGTGCAACTTGGGGAGAGTGTGACAAGTGTGTGGTTGAATAATCATAATTAATTTAATCTAAAAAGTTAAATAATTGTGCATGAGGACATGTGTCAGTGAGGAAATTTCTATAAAACAAATGGTATAGAAGGAAAAAGGATCTCATTTTTGTTTGGTAAGGTTATGCTGCCAAAATTTTGTGGACAATGTTTTACTTGTGAGAGTTGGGATACCAAGCTTATGGAAATAGTGGAAGCTCTTCCTTGCGAGACAAGCTTTGAAGCTATTGATTGTTGGTTTTTGTGTGTGGCCCCTTTGCGGATCTGGGGGTTAAGGGCGAAGAAGAGGACCCCTAGCATTGGCTGGGAAGTACCAATGAATTTTTGTGATTAGCAAGCAAAGGAGTGCAAGTTCAAGTTGAAAATCATCTTCAACAATACTCTTTATTCTGGTCACGATATTTATTTCCTAGTTATTTAATTGTGTAAAAGAATACTTAATTTCTGGGTATGGAATATATATGGAAGAATTATACAATAGTATTTTTTATTTAATTCTTGTAATCTACAAAATACATTTGGAAGAATACAGTGGAAATATTTCCACAATTTCATTACCATGGTGTGTGGTTATGGTCATAGCTACCATCGTAGCAGATGTGTTTCCATGTAAGGATATAAACTACATTACCCAATCCATCATTCTTTAAAAAAAAATTATCCACCATCTACCACGATAACAAACGATCCCAATGAGGATATCCTCGAACTGAGTAATGAGAATAAATTAAAGGAATCCTTGGTTTGTCTGAACATTTTATTCAATTCATTTCAGACTCTGACGTGTCCTAGAAGCAGGCATGTGCCTTTACAGTTACCTCGCATAAGTTAAGAAAATTCTAACCCACTATGTAACATCTCAGCTCTTCTATGTAACAGTTGTTTGCGAAAATGACTACCATAAAATGACTATGTAACAGTTGTTTGCAAAAATGACTACCATAAAATGACTATGTAACAGTTGTTTGCAAAAATGACTACCATAAAATGACTATGTAACAGTTGTTTGATTAACATGTCAGGACCTTTGAAGTTATGCTTAATGTCTATCCTTTCAAAATTAATCCTAATATTAGGAGGTGGGATGATCTCCCATTAATCCTAATATTTCCTTATGTATGGAAGTTAATTGTCTCTTGTGGTTGTCTCAAGACTCCTTACTCATTGTTAAAACTTGGACAAGGCAGTGTTGGCACTCTAGAAATCCTTGACACATGGACAATTTGTGTTGCTCGGGTTGACACATAGGCTCATTACTCATATCTTGGGGTGGGATATAGTTTTGGTATTGTATCCTTTGAATAAATGATCTTGCCAAAAGATTGTAATAATCTTCAGTCGTTTATATATACATGTTTATGGTCTAGATTGGAATGATAAGTTTCATCCCTAATAAAGTTTAGTTATCGTTCACCCTTTTTTTCTTCTTAATTAGATTGGTTAAGTGAATGTTGTTAAGGCCTATTTTGTTAGGTTGAGCTATGGTTAACACCTCTTTTGAATGGAGGGTTTGGTGATATTCCTTAGGTTAGTGAAACAAGCGATTTTGAGCCTTAAAGAAATTAAAATTTTCCTTACCTTACCTTAAGAGAAGTTACAATGACTTTAGTTCTCTTTATATATCAATCATTTAATCCATATATATATATATATATTATGAGAAATAATAAAAGTATATATATATATATATATATATATGAAGTTAATGATTATATTAATGATGTATAATTTCTAAAAATGGATAATACATTATTATTTGATATTATGATTTAATATTTATTCATATTAAGGAATTATTTAATGATTTTTGAATTATATCATTCATTCAATTGATTATATAATTCGACTTGCGCGTATAGCATATATAAGGAATTGTGCAAGTTGCATAACCCTAAGAAAAGTATTTAGATGTTTAGGAAGATGCTTATTTTACTTATTTGTGTAACTAGACAGATTTCCTTGGAGTTAGTGTGTTGCGTTAAGAACTTCTTATAGATTAAATTTAAATTGTTACGTGGCATTGTATGGATGGTATTCAATGTTTTTGAAAAAAAAAAAAATAGACCAAGAGGGTTGTTTCATAATTAAAGGGTCTTTACAAGTATACATCACTCCCTCTTGAAGAAAAGAATTTAAACAAAGTTTGAACTTCCTAAATAGCATTAGCAAGTTGTATGCCTGAAGTATCAGACTTCAAGGAGCTCATTCTCTCATGTTTTGATAACTTCAACGGAGAAAAAAGGATTATTCGGTAGCAGGGGAAGAGTCATATTTCTATGGCACCCACAGTGTTTAGAAGGATGCTCAGACTACCCAAGCCCACCATAATATTTAAAATTTCATAAGCAAGCGCCTTTCTAAAGACCACCATGGAGGGATGGAAATTTTGGACAATTTCCTTTCGAAGCCATCAGACTACTCTAAATTTTTTTCCCATATAGAGGTATTTTCTTTGAAATACCCTTACAAAGATTTTTTCTGGCTATTTGCCAAGATCATTGGGTAGGAGTATACGACTATTGTCCCAAGATATGTATTGTATGTCTTGCACCTCTTTCTCCATGAGAGTGTTTTATTTGAATAGACCTGAATTATTTCGAGCGAAGTCTCTTTTCAACTTCTAAATTTTCGGAAAAATAATTTCTTCATGAGTTCATATTTGATTTGTGTGATAGCATACTTCCATATCTTCGAAGATTTTCCTTGTGAAAAAAGTGTCGAATTTGGCAAAGACCATGTGCATTTTTGGTACCCTACATTATGGAAACACAAAGATCCATATAATTTTTATGAGGTTCAGAATGCTTTCTTTTCTACTTTCAAAAAGTTGGTCTATGGTCATAATACATCAAGAATATCTATCGAAGCTATTATATTTTTAGCAACAAAAGGGGTTTTTGAAACCCTGGATGATTTTAGTTACATAAGATTATACAACTTTGGGGAGAAACACTCCTTACTCCCCTTTTACGTGTTGGATAAACTCTTTGTTATTGAAGTTTGTAAACAATATAAGTTTTGGGCACACTTTTTCAATGAAAAGAGGAAAATGCAATTCATTCCATTACCTTGGAAAATAAGGGACGTCATTGTTAAAAACATTTCCCATATGGATGAATTTGATAAGTATTTTGATATCTTCAAATTAAGAGAAGACTTTGAAGTCATGGGATTTGACCCCACTAATTCATTTACAACACATATGTCTGCAATCGGTTATGGCTCATCCTTTCTAAAGAAAACTCAATTCAAAGAAGGAGGTGGGGATAATAAGAACCCCATGGAAACCATCCTGGAAAAAGTTAATGATGACCTAGATACTTTGGTTAGCACTAACTACCAACACAAATTGAAGGCTCGGACCACGAGAAGTGCTAACCCTAACCTCGACTCACATAATGTTTCACAAAGGAATTCTTCAACAAAAAACTGAACCTGGGGAAGCAATCTTGGGCCAAAGAATTCCCATTCGGGAAATTTTGGTGGTGGAAGATATGAGAACCCCCCAAAAGGAAGCATTGGTAAAACTCACATTGCCCTTGTTTCATTTAAGAGGAAAATAGAAGTAACTCAAAAGGGATAAATCCATGTACCTGAATCTGAAGACATGGAAGTAGATGCAAAAGAATAAGACCTTGATTGGACCACACAAATATTGTTAGAAAACATAGAAGTAACACAAGAGTTGGATTTTCAGGAGCTAGTTATTTTTGAAGAAGAGTCTGTCACATTAAACCATGCTACTTACAACAAGGAATTCAAAAAATTGTTGATTCAAAAATTAATCGTAAAAATAAAAAGGTTTTTGAAAAATGTAACTTTGAAATTGATCTACATGGGGTACTAACCTCAAATATTGTTAATGT
>ML837417.1:26511-48746 GCA_009831015.1 Picea engelmannii | reverse complement strand
TTATCTCAAAATATCATTGAGAAATAAGAACATGTACTTGAAGGCAATATTGATAATAAACAAGGACAACAAAGTTTTCACTGTGTTACTTAAGATCAAGAAATCAAATGCATTGCAACAGAATAAATGACTTCAAGTAAGAAAATAAATAGAATAAGATATGAAAGAAGATCTGACCATCAACATGCCTTTGCCATTTAGTAACAATATGGAATATAAATTGTCTTACAGTGGATTTTTACAAAATAAGTCCCTGAATGCCCAACTTATCGACCTTCATACAATCTTTCTTGTGTTTATTTAAAGTACATAGAGTATTCTTGTAGATCCTATTTTCTAGTTTACAGTTTTGCAATAGGATCTTGTCAATGCCTATTTCCTAGGAAAATAAGCTCTAACGAGCACTCATAATGCCTATCTAGTAGAGGGCTCAACAACCAATCCAAAAATAGATTAGGAAATAGCTTTACAAAAATTGGCAAATCCCACAAAAATTGGAACCATAACTTGCTGAGTTGTTCCATCCGAGATATCAAAAGTTTCATTTGATCTAAACATTAGGAATCAAATTGTTCATCTTTACTCCTTGAGCAACAACATCGAACAATTGAAATTGAAGCAAAATTCTTCATGAACCATCATGGTATGATGACTGCACTAGCCCTGGTGTCTCTATGTTTAATCTTGGTTGTTAACACAACATTATGCCAATATAGCCTGAAATTGGATTCTCTTACCTCTTTAAGTAATGCCTTTTGTTCTTTTCTTTTCTTTTTAAACTCGTGTATCTATTCTTCTTGTTTGGCATTCCATTGCTCAACCAAAGCTTTCTCTTTATTCAATTTCTTTATCATACTCTACAGCTCCTTTACTCTGTCTTTTTCCTTCCTTCCTTCCTTTAACTTTAAATTTTGGATATTCCTCTACAGGGGCAGGTAAATTCAAATCTATAACAGCTTGAGGTTTTCTTAATTTAATCACATATTTTGAAGATAGTCCAGAACTAAGATCTTCATCCTCAGTGCTATCAGAATCTTTGGTTTTTGGAAGGTGTTGCATCTAGTCTAGTTCTGCAAAAAGATCATCTCTATCATCATAAACTGCATCTGTACCTTTAAACACAAATTCAAATATTGGAGCTGATTTTGTGGTTGCTCTGGTCACAGGTCTTCTGGAGTACTGAGCAATTTGCTTTCCCTTTTCTTGTTTCTTCCTCAATTCTTTAGATTCTTTATTAGTTCTATGTAAAGAAGATGCCACTGCCTGTTTTTTGATCCCCTTCTTAGAATCCTCTGAATTATCTTCTATAATTATAAGATTCTCCTTCTTGATAGAAGGATGAAACATTTCTTTTGAATTCAATCTAAATTTATTAGCACTGTTGAGGAAAAGATACGAAATGATCTTACTCAAGAATTTTCAGATCTTGCTTGGATAAAGCAAGATGGACAGGAATATCACCCTATGTTTATAGCCATCAAAATCTGTATCCTAATTCACAAGTATTGATTACAAGTGCTTAGGCTTGTTTTTTAATAAATGAAAGCTTGCTGAAAAATTCATTATTTATGTAATTTTCTGAATATGACAGATGTTGAAATAAATATAGAGACAGAAGTAAAGACACTAAGTCAATAATCAAAATAGATGAGACATAAAGAAATCGTTTATTTCATTCCAATTCGTCAAAAGAATCATTCTCTTTACAAAATTCCTTGAGGAAGTTTTGGACCAAAGTCAAACTTAGATGTCCCCGATGAATCATACAAAAGGAATTCAAACAAAAAGTAAATAAATGAACTTTAAAATTTGGATCAGCTTGCCACAGATTGTTTCCCACTCGACTCTGCACAATAGCCTTTATCAATCATGAAATTTAATTCACAAACAGACAAGTCTACACAAACTATCAAAGATAGATCAACACCTCTGGAAACAAGTGTGTGAATGATGTAATTCAACCCTGAATCTTGTTGTCTACAATATGACCCTCCTATTATAAAAGAGAATTAGGCTTCCAATGAATTAAAGAATGAATGAAAATTGAATTATCTCAACAACAAAAACTCAAAGAGCAGACCTTAGTATGATTCTCCTTTTATTCTCCTCTTGTTCCTCCTTTTCATTTTGCTTTTAAGCAATTTGAATTAGTTGAAGTAGTTGAACTACTTTTTTAGTTAAGTTAACTAAAATTCAACCAACTTTTTAGTTAGGGGGGAAAAGTAATAAAATCATAATAAGGGTTTTTAATAAATATTAACTAGTAGGTGGGACCCCTTGTGACTCCCTTTAGTTCTTTAACAATCATAACACAACTAGTTAATGAAAAAAAACATCCCTCCTTGTGACTCCCATCATCACTTTCATATTTTGACAATTTATATCAATGATAATTGAAATTATTTCCAAAAATATATTACCATATATCCAAAAAATAGTGTGTTGTCCAAAATTTCAGAAGTCAACCATTCTCAACAATCAATAAATAAAAACACTTGAAATCCATATTTGCCACTTTGGGAGGCAATATTTCCCTTGTTGTTGTTGTCACCCTTTGATCTCTCTGAAATTGCCTCAGGTTGTGTGGAGCCTTTAGGCCTAATCTCACTGATCACATGAGAGCAATCATCTATCAAATGCATGCGGGAGGACACGGATTTGGTAGAGTCATTTGAGGGCGAGGAGTGGGCAATAGTGGCTTTTCCTTTGTCAGGAGCATGGTGGGCCTTGATCTTTAACCTTTTGCTTGCATGGGAAGACTGTACTGGTGAGTGGACAGGGGCAGCTTGGACAATTTGATTAACAGGTGGATGAGCAGGTAAATATAAGTTAGGCCAACCACGATGTTGGGAGACTATCGGGTGGACAATCTCTTGCCATCTATCATTTTCAGGGACTTCGAGTTGCAGTGAGACATGAGGAGGCACTAGGATACCAGGGACCTGTGGGGCTTGGAAGGGAGGTCTTTCAGGCCTAGGTTGGACCACTCCTTGCCCAATCCAGTTAAAAAATCTAGCTTGAAATAGCTAGCCTAACTCTTGCAAGTCTGCATCAAAGTGTATATAGAACCTTGGCCTTTTAGGGCCCCTATTCCAATTTCCTCTTCCTCTATTACCCCGGCCATGGCTACCTCTGTTGAAAAAGCTCATTCTTGTATGCATTATTGATTAGCAAATAGTTTCTTCAACAACCATACATGATAACTCTTTTAAATATGAAACAAAATTTGGCTCAACAACATATCAGACTCATGCAATCCAATC
This sequence comes from Picea engelmannii, assembly GCA_009831015.1. Lineage (NCBI taxonomy): Eukaryota > Viridiplantae > Streptophyta > Pinopsida > Pinales > Pinaceae > Picea > Picea engelmannii. Next base: position 45,483 of record ML837417.1, on the reverse strand, counting down.
CATACAAATCATTTAATAGTTGTCAATGAGCAGGGGGTGAACAAGGGTTATGGGATACATGAGGGGTCGTATTGAGCGAAAAATGTTAAAATGAGGGGAAAAAGATCATGATTACTGCTCACAACATCAAACAATCAAATGTATCATAAATCAAAAGAATATATCACTGCAATTCATCCCTACGATCCTTTAACTGTCATAATACAAATTTCATCTTAACTATAATTAAATTTTAGGAACAGGGAGTGGATAGTGAATATGGGAAGGCGAGGGGATTGTAATGTGTGAAAAGTGAAATAATGGTAGGGAAAAGAGTGAATATTGTTCGTAAAATCAATTAAGTAATCCATAAAACATTTTTGTATTCAATGCAAACGATCCAACACCAATTAAACCATTAATGTGGCCAATTAAACAATTATTGTGTGTTAAAACTTGTTCACTGTCCCATATCAAAAAAAAATCAATTAATACAGTGTATAATCATACTCAAAATCATCTTGCCTTTCACCCATCTTGTTAAAAGAATTTTGTTTCTTTTCATTTCCTTCCCTTTTATATTTAAAACAAAAACCCAAGGAACACACAGTCATATTCCTTCAATTATATCCAGCATATAAAAATATCAACCACTGCCCATAATTCGTAAATCCCCAAATCAAACATAGACACAGGTCTCTCCTGAGTTGAACAAACTCTTTTAAAACATGTATGATTCCATTCCTTTGACAATATTAACAATCAAATTTGCAATGAAACCATATTACAAAAACCCTGTGTTTCATCTCTGATGGTGCAATAAAACAAAATGATGCACGGTGTCTCTATAAACCATACACAGTAAACAACCAAGTCTCAGTCATCAAGTTTCCAATTTGTAATGATCTCGATCGAGACAATTTAAACACACATCAACCACCAACTTCAATTGATACCACGATGTAGGAACACACAGACCAACGCATAACAAAAAGAAGCATCCATGTGGCTCTACATTACCATTTACTCCCAATCAACCAATTCAATCAAAAAAACAAGTTGGGTTATCGATTAAACTACCACAACAAAATGAGGCAATGACTGTACACCAATTCTCATTTACAAATTACAACTTTTCAACAACCCGATCAAACAAAGACGAGACAAATATCAAAGCTATTGTCGAAACCACTTAACCAATTTATGACAGTCAACAAGATACCCGACAAGAGTGTGACTGGTTAGGGTTATCCAAATCGGGCTCTGTAACCATGAGCACAAGAAATAATCAAGGGTTTGCTCGGTCACCAAAACACAGAGAGACTGGAGGTCGACCATATCAATAGTAGGTGGGAACCTCCGAAACAAGAACGGTGAAACCACAATCTTTTATAACTCTTAGCCTATAAAAAGTGTGACAACTCAACACCAGGTAGGTTGTCAATGATGCGGAGGAGAAAATATTGCTCACTGGAAAGTAACCAATACCGAGGACGTGCAGAGGCATAACCCTAGCACTTTTCCGAATAGTCGAACCAATTTATAAAAATGCCAGTGGAAATGCAGACCCTAGGTATCATAAGGCATACTTCTTGGCATAATGGCCCCCCATAACCAATTGTGTTGATGCCAATACCACAAAATAAGCCCACGACCAGGTGAAAACCCCACGAAAATGGCTCTGGAGGATACACATTGACCAAAAGGAGTTCGAAACATACATAACAACACCATAACAACCGAATACAACCGGGTATGGTTACCATTAATTGTGAGGAGGTGGCCAACAAGGCTCAACAAAGAAAAACCCTCCAACAAAAAAACCCATAACTCCTAAAAACAACAGATAACCATCACAGTTTCCATTACACAGAACAGCCAAGGAAATCACAACTTCAACCATCAATTTTTCCATTTGCAAACAAATAACCACACAGTCATTCCAGAGAAAATACCCACACGTTTACACAGTTGCCAATCTCATGAAAACACAACCAACACATTACCGAGCCAATATTCATTTCATACATAGATCGAATTCATGGATGGGCGAAAAGAACCATACATGTAACCAATGGATTTAAAAATGCGAGTTGGTCAAGCAGTTCCTTCCACACCTGAATCTCGGAGCTTAACCACAGCAAAACTGAATGAAAAATAACCATGCTAAGGTGACGGCCCAGTGGGAGAAGTATGGAGTGATGTGCATTTACTGCACGTCGCTTCCATCCTCCACTCCATTCAATTTCATAGTACACGTCAGCCAACCAAAACAATACCATTAATCCCATGCCATTAATTCCATGCATCGAAACTTGTACATATCACTTGCCAATTGCACCACCCCAATCCATATTAACCATTGCCAAAACCATGCTATAACATATATCAAATGCGCCCAATATAACTCAATATAATTCGTATATCCATTAACATTGCTCGTTAGGACTAACACTAATTCCTTTTTATTTCATTTGCACATAGTATAGTATAGTTCCATTTCTTGGATTTTTTTCATAAGTTCCTTTCCATTGTTCTTGTTTATTGTTGTTACTAACATGTATCTTGTGCAGGTGTGACAGGTAATGAATCATGGAAATAATATCAAATGTAACAACAATAAATATAAGCCATTCATAACATGGAATTTAGAGCTTAGAATAACGAAATCAACACATAAAATGCATTATCCATCTGTCATTATGTGGCAAACAAAACCAATACTTCATCATCAATCATGTTGAACCCTGTAAGAAGCATCGAAACAACAACATAAAATGTGTGATAAGACTATCTCTGAGCCTCCAGTCTACAAGGGGGTCCCACCTACTAATATTATATATCATTAGCATAGTTTAAATAATAGGCTTTAGCAATACTTTGCGAGCGAAGTCCTCGTTGCGATTTTAATCGTCAACAAACTCGCAAATCCATAGGGAAATCTGTTTCCAACATATTAAGAACTCAAAACATATGGTTTCGCAGACTAAGAACAACATATCAAGAAGGTATATCAAGAATGATTATGCAACAGGGGGAAGTGAGCGGATTTAATAGAAAAATGACCGGGAATTTGGGAATAACTCATGAAAAATGTTAAGTATGAGGGGGTTTATCCCTGTATGCATAATCATTCGGCCAGAATTTTCTCTTGACTTCAAGGAGAAAAATTTATGAACTTTCTCTTTTAATTCTCAAATGGATGAAGAAATGGAAAGCATAATCGAGAGATAACCAATTTCTTTATAAGACAACAGTGAAAGCAGATAACAAATTCAATTATGCTTTCAGGGGGAACATCGTAATAGTTGTGTAAGCTTGATTGTTAGTGACTAACAATACTTTGCACTAGTGTCACTGTGGCAGAACTGATCCAAGATCTTATTCTTGACTAAAAAATAAACTAAAAGATGAAAAGCAATAAAATTCATGACAAAAATGGGACTGCAAAATTTAAAACAACAGAAAAAAAAAAAATGACAAAATTGCAAAAGAAGCAGGAAGCTATTAAAAGGAAAGCATAATTTAAACTACTGTAAAAGCATAATCGAAAAGCAGTGGTGAAAAATAAAACAAAACTAGAATACTAATATACAAAAAATCCAAACAGCGTTAAAACTTTTCAAGTTGGTTCCACGTAGTGTTTTAAGTGAGAACCGTTAGTGTTGTAGGAAAACAATCGCTCTTGTAAATCTTTTAGAATGTAAGAGTTAGTACCCAGGACAAAAGCGATCTTGAAAGGACCCAACCATAATTCTTGAAACCTTGAGACAATTGATATCCCTTTAAAGTACACGATTAGATCATCAAGATAGACATGAATAATCTTACCGATCAAATCGTCGAAAGTTATTTGCATATGTCTTTTAAAAGTGGTACTCGCATCAGATAAGCCAGAAGGAATACGGTCGTAAGTGAAGGTACCCCAATGAGTAATAAAGGTGGTTTTATATTTATCTGCCCTTTTTAGCTTGATTTGATTGTAACCGGAAAAACCGTCAAGTAAGGACATCATCTGTGACCCTGACCCTGCAACTTGCTGCAAAATCATTTCCATGTTAGGGAGAGGAAAGTGATCTTTTATACAAGCCCGATTTAATGCATGAAAATCAACACATAATCTGATCTAACCGGTTTTTTTCTGAACAGGAACCAAATTGGAAACCCATTAAGAATATTTAACCGGGAAGATGGTTCCTACTTTCAAGAGTTTTTCCAACTCCTTTCGAATAGTTGCTTCTAGTGCATGGTTGATAGGTCTTTGTTTTCACCTAACTGGTTTTATTCCTTCCTTGATGGGAATGGAATGTTGCATAAGAGCAGGATCAAAACCACGAAGATCCTCATATGACCAAGCAAAAACATCTTGAAATTTGCCAAGCAACTTGGCAAACTTCATTTTCTCTTCATCAGAACATTGGGCACCTATTTTAACATTCTTTGGAGGCTCGGGTGTCCCAATGTTCAAGGAGATGGTTTCACCCACCTTTCTTTTCGACTCCTCTTCTTTATGTTTCTCTTTATTGCCTACATCACTCGATGAAAATGAACTCTCTAGAGGAGTCAAGCCCTTATGAATCTTGTTATATTCTATGGATATAATTTCCTTGAGCTTATAAGGTTCATTTTGAATGAAAGCACATATGCTCTCATCTCTAGGGAAGACCTGCCAGGATTATATATTGTCAAGGATATGTGGACAATATAGAGATTGAAAAGTACAATCATGTATGTGTGGCAGAAGTTCCCGATTAGGAGAGGCTGCAAAAGCAGCTAATCGATCATCCATTGAGTTCAATTCCCTCTTAACAAGAGTAATGTTGAAAGATAATAGGTTCGAGATAAGTTCCCAAACAATTTGGGTGTATCGTTCCATCAACTTGTTGCTAGGAGAGTATATCTTACGTACAAGGTTCACAACAAGCTTGGAATCTTCGAAAACTATAAGGTGACCACAACCTAGATTATAAGCTTTTTCAATGCCTAATAATAAAGCTTTGAATTCAGTGACATTTTTTGTGCAAGCAAACTCCAACCTGTAAGAAAAGTTATGAATTTTCCCTACAAGAGAGTATAAGATTATGCCAGCTCCATTACCTTCACTAGAGCATGAACCATCAAAGTGCATGTGCTGCATACCATCATCTAAATGGATTTGTTCCAAGGGAATGTTATCCTCCTCGACAAAGATGGAATACACCCCTAGGTCCTCTTCAATATAGTTCACATTAGGTTGCGGGACACTCTCTATGTAAGCTGAAATCCTTCCCTCTCTAAGGACTATAATGTTTTTACCATTCTGAGGAATGGATAAGTGTGTCCCATCGAGTGAGAGGTATCCACTCGTCAAAGCTTGCCAATATCTTCCTAAGATGATTGAATAATTGCTTACTGGCATATCCATTACCTGAATACTAAGGGTTGTCCTTATTTCAGGGTGTGCACACAAAACTAAGGTCACATCTTTAATCTCACCTATGGTCGTTTGTTGTAGACTATTATAAGAGAGCATGCTTCTGGCATTTGCATTTGTACAAGACAAGCCTAACTCTTCCATAATAATCTTCGACATTACACTTGGGCCCGAACTGCCATCAATGAGGCAACAATGGGCGATCTTATCCATAATCTTTACAGAAATATAAAAAGGGGGATTTTTTACAGGGTATCTAAAGTTGTGTGCGCCTACTTTATTTACAGACAAATCCTCTTCATTTGCCTCTTCAGAGAGGTTGGCTACAATAGAAGTTTTTCCTTCCATGAATTGTATTAGATGCCTATGTTGTTCAGGGATGACAACCATGTCCAGAAGGGTGGCATATGCTTTGATGTTGGCCAACTAATTCAGAATATTGTATTTGGAAGAGGGGAAAGGAGAAGTAGTTCATTGACTGTCAGGAACTTTAGGAACCTGAATAGTAGCAGCTGGTGAGGATGATCTCGAGCTAGAAGAATTGTGGGGAGGATTATATTTGCCTTTGGGAGTGTAGAATTTGTTTCTAGTATTGATGATCATGACATCTTCTAGCTCTGCAAAATCTAGGACAACGATGGTAGTTTTTGGTCTTTTACCAAAGATCTTATCTATGTCGCTCTTCTGTACCTCACATACAGTTTCCTCGTGGTGTTCCTCGCAAAAGTTACACCAACTTCGAGGCATGATAGCTTTAGGCTGAAAATTATTTTCAATTGAATTTCTAAAGGGGGGTGCAAAAGAGGATGAAGCTCCAAGGGTGAGAGGAGAGACATTTCCCTTCTGCTCATACGCTATCATACGATTATTCATATCTTGTACTAGTTGTAAGAGGGTGGACATGTCTTTCTGTTTAATCGATTCTCCCTAAGGAGGACCTATTCTTTCGAGTTGTTCTTCATACTCCAAACACGTATGCAGAGTGGAACCGAGGTTATCAATGGATTTTTCCTCGAGCCTATGATGATAGGGGGAAAGTAATGCATTATAATAATGCATGAAAGCGGCTTGGTTATGAGGTCGAATGAGTTCAAGGATTTGATTGTATAACTTAGTGAAACGCAAGTTGAAGGACTTGATGGTCTTGCCATCTTTATAGGAGATGTTATTGTATTCTCATTACTGCTCAGCTGGGCTTTTAGATTGCCCATATGTGGATTTGAACCAATAGACTAACTCCTCCCAAGTAGACAGGATTTTAGGAGGAAGTTCAAAGAAATCGGCCATAGCCTTTCCTTCCAAGGAATTGACAAATAAGCGTATGCAAGTGTCATTGTCATTGGCTCCTATGTTGTCACAAGCATTAGAAAATGCCACCAGGTGTTCATTTGTAGTGACAGTGTTATTCCCCAAAAACCTGGGAAGATGCTCTTTGAAATTAGGAAGTGGACGAGTAGTAGTTGCTAGGTTAAGAGGAGAGGAAACATGCCATGGTGTGGTCATAGCATCTTCTTCAAATTGAAAAATCCCATACTTTTTAATGACTTTGGTGGGGTTTGTGGTAGATTGGACAGGGATATGGTGGTTATATAAGCTACCAATCACTGACGAAGCTGAAGACTGAGAGGAGGAAGCACTTCCAGTGCCACCAAAGCCACCACTAGATGTCATCTGGTGGATGATAGGTAAGGGAGAGAAAGACGAACTGGATGAATCAGACAAGGCTCTCCTTAGAGCACTTTGTTGGGTAGATAACACAACGTTCCTTCTTCATATTTCAACAATAGGATTAATCTCAGGTGATAAACCTCTTCTCCTCCTAGAAACCCGAAGGTCTAAGGACATGAAAAGAAGTTCAAAGCTGAAGGAAAAAGAAGGTTATTGCTAATTTCTAGGTTGTCTACGTATAGATTCCCAACGTTCTTGGGCACTAATGTCACGTTCAATTGCTTCCCATGAATGATTAAGCTCAACCCGAGTATTAGCAGTGTGTAAAATGGTGTTAAACAAATTCAAAGCAATGTTGCTCTGATCTTGAAGACCGGGCACAATATTAGGTTGCCTTGCAACATGTACAGTCATTAAGAGATAAAACAATCAAAGAATCAATATTAGAAAAATAGATGTATTCAATGATAATCAAGCATAAAAATCAACCAGAGAGATATTGAAGATCTCCCCAGTATGGTCGCCAAATAAATGTTGAGGAAAAGATATGAAATGATCTGACTAAAGCATTTTCAGATCTTTCTTGGCTAAAGCAAGATAGATGAGAATATCACCCTACACAGTAAAGAACCAAGTTTCAGTCATCAATTTTCCAATTTGTAATGATCTCGATCGGGACAAATTAAACACACAACAACCACCAACTTCAATTGATACCACGTCGTAGGAACACACAGGCCAACACATAACGAAAAGAAGCATCCTTGTGGCTGTACATTACCATTTACTCCCAATCAACCAATTCAATCAAAAAAATGAGTTGGGTTATCGATTAAACTGTCATAGCAAAATGAGGCAGCGTTGTATACCAATTCTCATTTACAAATTACAACTTTCCAACAACTTGATCAAACAAAGACGAGACAAATATCAAAGCTATTGTTGAAACCACTTAACCAAATTATGACAGTCAACAAGATACCCGACAAGAGTGTGACTGGTTAGGGTTATCCAAATCGGGCTCTGTAACCATGAGCACAAGAAATAATCAAGGGTTTACTCGGTCACCAAAGCATAGAGAGACTGGAGGTCGACCATATCAACAGTAGGTGGGAATCCCCGAAACAAGCACAGTGAAACCAAAAGATTTTATAACTCTTAGCCTATAAAAAGTGTGACATCTCAACACCATGTAGGGTGGCAATGATGCAGAGGAGCAGAGATTGCTCACTGGACAGTAACCAATACCAAGAACGCGCAGAGGCATAACCCTCGCACTTTTCCAAATAGCCGAACCAATTTATAAAAATGCCAGTGGAAATGCAAACCCCATGTATCATAAGGCATACTTGTTGGCATAATGGCCCCCCGTATCCAACCGAGTTGATGCCAATACCACAAAATAAGCCCACGACCAGGTGAAAAACCCACGAACATGGTTGTAAACGTCCCCGGTTGTCATCCCACTAGCCGTGCAAATGCTACTGTGCGGAACAACATCATTCTCATACTTAATTAATAACATGCATTTAAAACAAATTAAACACATTTAACTCAGAGTAAGCACAAGATTACTGCTAACATAAATAATCCTTGGCATTAATAATAATTCATATGCACAACATAATACATGATACATATAAGCATCACAGGCATGCAAAACATAATATTAAGCATAAGTTGATACTTATCTTTGAAACCGTGGTAATTCCACCACCTAAGTGCAGGCCTTCCATGAACCTCCCAGCCTTAGACCACGCTACTCATCATGCTCAGCAGTGGGTCACCCCCAAGCTGGGACTAAGCTCCACCCAAGGCAAGGAATCCTAGTCTAGGCTGAGGTTACAAGGAAAACTGCACAAAATAACCAGAAGGATTCTTCCCAGGATGCCTTTTTACGCCCACTACTCACGGACTCTCATTCCCCACATGTTGTTCCTCCTGGGAGTATACACCTTCACAAGCACAGCCCATCGGTGCTACACCTCCCTCTCTGGGTCTCGACAATAGGCCGGATCAGGAAGTCTTAGAGCTTCGTAGCTGGTACTAGACTCTCTCTGGAAGAATACCACTTCCCAGCAGACTCCTTCACCTAGAAGAGTGTTACACATAGGCCAGACAACCTGTTTCCTTCAACTCGATTTCCAACACAGTCGGGCAACCACGAGGCTCCACACGAACATGCAATGGTCTGCAAGCCACATGCAGTCAAGCACTGCGCGACCACAACAGTCCACTGAAAACACATACACGGGCTTCCCCAAAACTAGTGACAGATAGATGCTACAGCATAACAAGGCTCAGCAATTACGGGACATTCGATTTTCCCCAACCAACAATATAGGACATACTCACAGCTCAAGTTTTGGGGATGCGTGAGGGTGTACAGAGATCCCACGCAGAGACTTAACGGTTCAGGTAAGGATTCCCTAGAACAAACACCGAAACAGAGGTCGATCCTGGACACCCGCCAATTCAGACGGAGGATGGAGAATGGGAGGTCGAACCCTCAACATTGCTCATTTCCTGGGTTAAATTGCATGTGCTTGGGCTAACACATGTCATCCATGAAGCACGCTCCTCCCCCTTGGAGTCACCTGTCCTTCCAAGAACTTAGGATAAAACATAAATTTCACATGGTTTTGGAATAATAATAAAATATTGTTCCCAAGGACCTAAGCCCCTAGGCTCAACACTTAGCCTCTCTTTCCAACCTTCCAGCCCCCAATCCCTTACCCAATCTGTGGAAGCTTAGTCCCCCATCACTCATTCATCGTGGTCGGTCTGCACGCAGCAGTGTTTATATTTTTATTAATGTTCTACATGATTACATATACAAAAGCAGGCTCCCGGCCTTAACACTTAGGCTCTCTGGCCTAATAACACATAAGCCCACCAACTTATATAAAATTGCCTCACCAGCCTATAAAACATAATTACAATTCATAATGCAAGCTTTATACTTCATAGACATGATTTACAACAGGGCTCGGCCTTGGGGACATTACAATGGCTCTAGAGGATACAGAATGACCAAAAGGAGTTCGAAACATACACAACAATGCCATAACAACCGAATACCACTGGTTATGGTTACCATTAATTGTGAGGAGGCAGGTAGCAAGGATAAAGAGAGCAAAACCCTCCAACAAAAATACCCATAACTCTTAAAAACAACAGAGAACCATCATAGTTTCCACTACACCGAACATCCAACGAAATCACAACTTCAACCATCAATTTTTCCATTTGCAAACAAATAACCACACAGACATTCCAGAGAAAATACCCACACGTTTACATAGTTTCCAATCTCATGAAAACATAACCAACACATTACCGAGCCAACATTCATTTCATACACAGATCGAATTCATGGATGGGCGAAAAGAACCATACATGTAACCAATGGATTTAAAAATGCGAGTTGGTCAAGCAGTTCCTTCCACGCCTGAATCTCGAAGCTTAACCACAGCAAAACCGAATGAAAAATAACCATGCTAGGGTGACGGCCCAGTGGGAGAAGTATGGAGTGACGTGCATTTACTGCATGTCGCTTCCATCCTCCACTCCATTCAATTTCATAGTACACGTCAGCCAGCCAAAACAATACCATTAATCCCATGCCATTAATTCCATGCATCGAAACTTGCACATATCACTTGCCAATTGTGCCACCCCAATCCATATTAACCATTGCCAAAACCATGCTATAACATATATCAAATGCGCCCAATATAACTCAATATAATTCGTATAGCCATTAACATTGCTCATTAGGACTAACACTAATTCCTTTTTATTTCATTTGCACATAGTATAGTATAGTTCCATTTCTTGGATTTTTTTCATAAGTTCCTTTCCATTGTTCTTGTTTCTTGTTGTTACTAACATGTATCTTGTGCAGGTGTGACAGGTAATGAATCATGGTGATAATATCAAATGTAACAACGGTAAATATAAGCCATTCATAACATGGAATTTAGAGCTTAGAATAACGGAATCAACACATAAAATGCATTATCCATCTGCCATTATGTCGCAAACAAAACCAATACTTCATCATCAATCATGTTGAACCCTATAAGCAGCATCGAAACAACAACATAAAATGCGTGATAAGACTATCTCTGAGCCTCGAGTCTACAAGGAGGTCCCACCTACTAGTATTATATATCATTAGCATAGTTTAAATAATAGGCTTTAGCAATACTTTGCGAGCGAAATCCTCGTTGCAATTTTAATCGTCAACAAGCAACTCTGGTGGAATTCCTCCTTGGGCATTTAGGTACAAGTGTTTAATTTTTGCTTTGTTTTTTACCCTTTGCATTCTTCTTACCTATAGCTTGTTGTTTCTATTTGACTGGAGTCTGAATTGGGATTGTAGTGAAATCCTCATATTTATCAATTTCCCTCTTTATATCTGGATCAGGATATATGTCAGTTTCTTCATTCATTTTAGGCTTCTTAGCTCAACTAGTAGTACCTTTCTCGTGATCTTAACCTACAGGAAAATCACCAATTGCATGTTGGGTTTGCATTTTTCTCTCTCCAGCCCGAGTTACCCTAGTTGTCGGTGACTCTTCTTTTATAAAGACTTCAGTGGCTTGAGGAGTCTATTTCTGTTTGGCTGGTTTCTTTCCCTTGATAGTTTTTGATTTAGTTGTCTGTAAATCTGGTTTTAAGGACTGGATTAACCAATCCCAAGATTTATGGACTTCATTTAAGGAGAAGACTACTAATGTTCTAATCAAACCCTGATGAAAGAGACTGCCTTTTGTTGTAGCAGGATGATATTGGACCCTCTTAGACATCTTGGATATACTTTTTAACAGAAAATAGAGTAAGTTAAGAGGATAATCACCATTTATATGAATCGACAATCTGATATGATAGAGATAAACCAAGGAAAACCTACCTTCACATGTAATGTACCTGTGGATAATTAGCAAAGCAGTGTGCCATTCTTTCCTTACCCAGCTGTGTGGTATTCCCTTGTTCCAGTTAGGGTTTTGCTTCTCTGGAATTAGAAACTGATTTACAAACTCCATGACCACATTCTCCTTATTCCACCATCTTTCCCCATACACTGGCAATCTGCACGCTCTAGCAATAAAATTTTCAGTCACATGCATCAGAAGTTTCCCAACCACAGATTCAAAGCCATCGAAATTTTGTGCAAACACCATCGAGATTTGTTCGTCATGCCCCTGGAAGGTTAAGAAAAAAATTGAACCAACCATCATCCTTTAATTTTTGCACCATATGAGGGTATGCCTCAAGCAACCCTGTGCCTTTTGGCTCTAGTTTGATTATCTGGCCACTCTTTTTGGGTGCCATACCGCTGATATGATTCTGTAGACAAATCTGAGAAGATCGATGGTTGAATCTTCAATTCCCATGGGTTGTAAGAACTAGAAGTTATCTCTTTGTCTACAATCCCTGCACAAAACAACCAACATAATAAAATAGAAAGGTGATGATTTCATTCATGATAAGCGAACGTGTTGATTTGATGCATGTATGGCGAGTACAACTCAATCTTTCGTATATAGTTGTTATCATAAAAATAGCAACCCAAAATAAGTCATAAAGAGGCTTGCAGATCCTCTAATCATGATTTAAAATGTTATGACATGATCTGGGTAGGGTGGCGCATGCAAAACAATGATTATCCCCGGTGCTGCAGGAATAACGTTATTTCTGTAGCACCTTTTCTGACTTGGCAAAATTTAAAAATTCAAATAATGAATCAACAAGTGATGTGACAAAAAATTATCATATCAAATCCTAGACTTTAAAAAACTCAAAAATCATTTAAAAAGTGCAATAAAGATTGAAAAATAATCTTTCAAGCCAAGAGGTAAAAACAAAGTTTTGACAGAAAATCATAAAAAGGAGGGAACTGGAACTAGGGACACTCACTCAATCGAAAACAAAGTTAGAGACTAACATGGGTCTTGTTGACTTTTATCTCATAGGAACAATTTGGTTTTCTCTTTAATAGGTAGATATTGTATGTAGGTTGCTTAGTGCAGGATGGTTTGCATTCAGGACAAAAAAGCTACTAGCAATAGTTATGAAGCTTGATCTAGCCAAAGCCTACGATAAAGTCAATTGGACTTTTCTCAGGCTGGTCTTGCTCCAAATGGGCTTGAGGATAGACGTAGTCAATTGGATCATGGGTTGCGTGTCATTGGATTCATTTGAGATACTCATCAATGGGGCACTCCTTCAAGGTTTTTTAAAGCCTCAAGGGGTTTGAGACAAAGCTAACCTTTGTCCGCTTTTCTATTTCTTCTTATAGCTGAGAGTTTGAGTATGTTAATTAACTCTACAAGACTTTAAGGTTCAGTCAAAGGCATCATGGTAGCAGAGCAAACAAAGCTAACACATTTGATATTTGTTGACGGTATTATTTTATTTGGGGATGGCACAGTAAGGGAATCGAAATATTATATGCACATTTTAGAGAATTTTTTTTTTTGGTGACTGGGATGGAAATAAATGATAACAAATCTCTAATCATTTGTAATGAATTGTCCCCTAAAGTGGAAGAACGGATCCTTCATCAATACTCCTTTCATTTTCATCCTTTAGATATTGGTTTGAAGTATTTAGGATATCATACCAAATGATGATAGAGTGGTAGACTAGATGTGGATTTTCAAGAAAATCAAAGCTAGGATTACCTGTTGGTGTTATAGGTGGCTTACTATTGGTGGAAGGATAGTTTTACTAAAGGCTATTCTTGAGAGCATTCCTATCTACTGGATCTCCTTAGCACATGTCCCAAGGAGAATATTATAAAATATAAGAAGAGATGCTTTAGTTTTCTATGGACAAGTAAAAAGAAGAAAGAGGATATTCCACTTGTTAGTTGGAAAATTTTGGCAAAACCAACAAAAAGGGGGAGGGTGGGGTTTAAAGAACATCCACTCGTTTTGTCAGGGAATGGAAGCGAAGAGTTTGTGGAAACTCTTGTTGAAAAAAGGACTATGGGGCAAGATTATGAAGCAAAAATATCTCAAGGATTATACAGTGGAGCAGTGGAAAAGGTGTTGGAAATGCATTTTGGATGCGAATAACTAAGTTTTGGGAACTGTGTCATAGCAGAGGAAAGAGTTAAAGGCAGGACCGGAGTGCATGACAAGGGCACAATTTGCGGCGCAAAAGTAGGAAAAGCGACAGTTCAACACTAAAGCAGGGAAAGAAGCAGTTTGCAGTGCAAAAGCAGGAAAAGCAGCAGTTTGATGCTAAAGCAAGGAAAGTAGCATATCGACACAAAAGTAGGAAAAGCGATTATGACCTATTAGGGTTTTGGGAATAAGTTGTAATTAGGGTTTTGAGACCTACTTATACGTATAAATATGTAAAGGGTATGGAGAGATGAGGTTGGTTGTTAGTTTGCTGAGAGTTAGAGATTAGGTTTCCCATGAGTGATGAAGAGACTAGGAGCATAGCTAAGGAGTTGTAGAGATAGGCTCGCACTGCAGAGTGGCTAGGAAGATTTGGTGATTACAATATGATGTATCTTTTGTAAGGGCAGTGCACAGGCCTAAGATGATTATTGCACAAAGATAAATATAAGAAGCGAGTTGTTGTAGACGTAGCCCAAGGAGTGGGTGAACCACGTTAAAATATTATGTCTCATGTGTTTGTTGATGTGATTATTCATGGATGTTATGTTTATGCATGATTAGTATAGATTTGTTTAACATATGGTTGATGTGCAATAATAATGAATGATTCAGTGAATTGGTTATGTCACAATCTATGTTATATTGTTTCTGCACACTAGGATTTAGGGAATTAAATGAATCTTAGAAGGGTTAACATCACACAACTGCTATGGTAAAAGTAATGAACATGTAGTTAATGGAAACGATGAATAGGGTTTGTTGATTGATAAAAGGATGTTAAATAAGGATACCGCGCACAGGGTGAATAAGTATTAATGCTTATGTTGATAACCTCACGTACCCTCATCCCTGGAGAAACTTGGTTCCTACAGCCCCAGTAGATGCCTTGGGTGAGACTTCACTTGCATGCAGGTGATGCTGAAAGGGTCAGTATCTAAGGTTTTTGTTGGATGAATAAATTGAACCTAGGTTCTTATAATCGTGTGCCAACAAATGTTTTCGTTGTCAGGACCTAGAATCTGTATCTGAGGGAATGTTTTGGAGGCCGACTAGGGCATAGATCGTCGAATGGCTGGAAAGGAAGGAGCGATAATTTGTCAAAGGAGAGAATAGAAACCCTTGAATCAATGAAAAAAAATGGTTGCAAAGGTATGTGTACACAGATCTACATGAGATTTTATTTGGTGAATTTCCAAATATTTTAGCAGAATAGTTAGAAATGTTAGTGGAGAATATTGGAAGACCGACTTGTAGCTCCGAGGAACTGGAATCCTAAGTTGGTAAAACAATTGAATTATGTAAGCAATACTACTTCTCGCGCAATTGATTTCTAGTTGAATAACATACTTGGGGGTTATATTACAGAATTTGCAGTAGATTGAACCTAGTTGTATAGTGTCGCAGAAAGGGACTTCTTCAAGGGTCCGTGCGGAAGGTTTTTGAAAGTGTTGGTTACCTAGATAAAAATGTTGTTGTGCGACAGATGCATGATGACAATGTCGTCTGATTGCTAGGGGGATTCACGCACATAGGGGAACTAGGGGATGACCAAGGGATGGTCTAAAGGTAGGAAGGAATGAAGAAGGAATTGAATAAGGAAGGGAGGGACTGACAAAGCAGATAAACGAAGGTGTGTCAGAAGAAGAAGATGAATTTGGAGTACTACGCAGTGGAAGAAGATACAAGAAGTTTAAAACTAGGGCTGAGAAAGGAGAGCATCACAATGAGTATGAGAGGAGAGAATCCTACACAATAGTCCAAATCGTAGAAATATTGGGCACACAAGGAGAGGGAGAGGATCCTTGGTTCAATACTATAATAGAAGAGTCGTCAAGTCCTACTGATGCTGGATCTTGCATCGAACCAATGACCCCATGTGTGTCACCTGGATCTGAAATAACATTTGAAGATTTGTCAGAAACACTTATAGTTAGCGGAGGAAGTCATAAAAGTAGTAGTCATAGCAATGGAAGTAGTGTGTCGAGTTTATGATCGTACTATCCCAGAAAGGCCATTTCAACAAGTAAGTACTTTGAAAGAATTCTTGAAAAGTTGTTTAGAATTCACGAAATATGAAACTATGTTGAATGCATTACGTGGAATGATTGATCAATGCACGTAAGAAAGGGAAGTTCCTACCACGCAGAGGGTAGTGAATAATGTATTGCGGAAAAATATGACAAGCGGAGAATTCAGACTAAGTGTGCAGGTTGAAGAATATGACATGGACAATGCCATTCTAGACTTAGGTTATGATGTAAATGTTTTACCGAAGCAAACATGGTAAATGATGGGGAAGCCAAAGTTAATTTGGCCTCTCGTCCAGTTAAGATTGGCAAACCAACACTAGATAGTACCAATTGGACGATTGGTAGGGGTACCTGTGAATATAAACGGGGTGCACAGTATAACATGTTTCGAAGTCATCGAGATCATGGATGATAGTCAGCCATGCCCAACACTAATGGGGCTTGAATGGGCCTTTGAAAATCAAGTGATTATTAATTTGAAGAAAAGGGAAATGATCTTTGAAGTAGGGGACTTGAAGGTTATCTCACCATTGGATCAGACAGAAGGAAAGAAGTATATAAAACCAACAAAAGGGAATGAAATTGACAACCTATATAATATGACTGCGTTAATGGATGACTACGTTAATTAGATTGCAGATGGCACCTTAAGTTGGAGAAGCATTAACTCACGTGCATCACATTCAGAGGAAGGTTTGGAACACTGGTGGAAAATAATGCATGAAGTATCAACCAAATGGTGTGCCCGCATTACAGAGTTATGTGATCCACCCAAGTATGATGGTTTGACTGACATAAGATCTTTTGTAAAGGAGTTTGAGGTGGAAATACCCAAACAACAAATATTGTTGGAACTAGATGTTGTCTTGAAGGCCACTCCAACTAGATGGTGGACTTCACATAAAGAAGTTATAGAAGATTGGAAGCAGTGTCAAAGATTCATGCAAGTCAGATTTGGTACGGTGGTTGAGTATATTGTGAAGAAATATATAGGAGTAAGTGACCCAACATATCATATTGTGCAGTTCTGAAAGATATGGAGTTCGATACCAAAGGAGGAATGAATGCATAGGTTCATACATACAATTGATACAATTCCCAAGAACTGGTACTGGAACTAGAAATGCGCATGGAAAAAACGAAGTGGGATGAGCCAAATCAAAGGTTTAAGATAACATTTACTTTTGAAAATGAGTCACCATCAGTGGATGCAGATTTGCAGGCCATTAGAAACAAGATTTTTTAAGTAGAAGGGACGATGGATATAGTACCTATGTGCAGTGCGCATCAAGCTTCTATGACAGTTCATGAAATACTGGAATGTTATAATGTTGCTAAAGAGGATCAGGATGAGGAAGATCCAAGAATTATACAAATACCTGAAACTGAGGGGGAACGTGCAGTAGAAGGTCCAGAGCTGGGATTTGTTACGTATGAAAAACCATTAAGGACACATAAGGTGAATATTGGGACAAAAGATAATCCAAAGTTTGCATAGATATGTGACTATTGGAATGATGAAAATGTGGAAAAGATTGCAGGCTTACTGCGCAACTATCATGACCTATTCCCAACCACATTTGCATAAATGAAAGGGATAGTTGGTGATTCAGGATAAATGAAGATCCCTCTGAAGCCAGGTGTTAAGCCAGTATGCAGAGACCCTACAGATTGAACCCAAAATATAAAGAGAAGGTAAAGGCAGAGATAGACTAAATGTTAGAAGCATGAATCATTGAACCAATAATAGAATTATAATGGATAAGTCCAATGGTAGTACACGATAAGAAAACAGGGGGAATCAAAATTTGTGTAGACCTAAGAAAGCTAAATGATGCATGTCTGAACGATCCATTTCTGACACCTTTTACCAATGAAGTGGTAGAGAATGTAGGGGGGCACCATGCCTACTCTTTCACAGATGGATTCTCAAGATATCACCATATAAAGATTGTGCAGGAAGACAAACATAAGACTACTTTTGTGAGAGAGTGGGGAAGCTACCAGTACACATTGATGCCTTTTGGGATAAAGAATGCACCTGCAATTTTCTCAAGAGTAGTTGTCGCAGACTTTAAGGAATTTATTTGTAAGTTCATTGAAGTTTATTTAGATGATTGGACTATGTTTAGCCTACTAAAATATCATATAAAAGTATTGAGATTAATGTTGGATAGGTGTAGACTATGCCACATTTTGTTGAATTTGAAAAAATGTATTTTATGTGCGCCTTTTGGAATTTTGTTAGGCCATGTGGTATGTAAAGAAGGCTTACTAGTCGATCCTTCCAAGATTGCAGTAATTCTGGACTTACCACCACCTACATCAGTACGACAATTAAGAGCAACATTGGGCCATACAGGATACTATAGGAAGTCCATTAAAGGATATGTGTAGATTACAACACCCATGGAGAAGTTATTAAAGAAAGAAGCTAAATTCGAGTGGAATGAGGACTGCAAGAAAGGTTTGGACACACTGAAGCAGAGGTTAGTGACTGCACCAATTTTGATATTCCTAGATTGGAAGAAATAATTTCATGTTCACATAGATGCGTCATCCATAGCTTTAGGCACAATATTATCTCAGCCAGGAGAAGGAGAGTTAGACCACCCAACTGCATTTGCCAGCAGGAAGTTGTCAACAACAACAAAAAATTACACCATGATAGAACGAGAAGGGTTGACAATGGTGTATGCATTGCATAAGTTTAGACACTATTTATTGGATTCTTATTTCA
>ML837417.1:13959-26412 GCA_009831015.1 Picea engelmannii | reverse complement strand
ATATGACTTTGAAGTCATTGTTAAGCCAGGAAAATTGAATGCAGGACCAAATCACTTATCGTGCATTCTATCAGAAGAATATGCATGAAATCTAGATGATAGTTTACCAGATGCACATTTATTTGTAGTTCAAATGGTAGATCACTACTTCGCAGATATTGTGCAATTCTTAAGTACATGAATGGCTCCATCGAACATGACAGTGGAACAAAAGAAACAATTAGTGGTTAAGGCAATGGACTATCAATTAATTGCAGGAAACTTATACAAGTTAGGTGTAGATGGGATATTAAGACAATGTGTGTTGGACTATGAAAGGCTAGTGATACTATCAGGAGCACACAAAGGTATTGTAGGAGGACATTATGCAGGTAAAGAAACAATGCAAAAGATTTTGTGTGCAGGGCTCTAGTGGCCCACACTTGACAAGGATGCTAAAGCATATTGACAGGCATGTGATATTTTTTAAAGGGTTGGAAAGCCATCTAAAAAGGATGAGATGCCTTTGCATCCATAGTTTACACTGCAAAATTTTGATAAATGGGAAATAGACTTCGTTGGATTGATCATTCTGCCATCCAGGAGGTCAGGAGCTAGGTATATAATCACTGTGACAGAGTATTTGACTAGATGGCCAGAAGCAACATCGGTTATGGATTGCAGTGCGAAGACTGTTGTGTGATTTTTGTTTGAGAATGTTGTTACAATATTTGGTTGCCAATGCATTTTGTTGAGTGATCAAAGGATGCACTTCCTAAATAAGACAATTACATCATTGACTAAGGAGTTTCAAATTCACCATTAGAGGAGCACGTCGTATCACCCTCAAGAAAATGGGATAGTAGAAGCATTAAATAAAATTTTAGAGAATGATCTGACAAAGATCTGCAATGTAGGTAGTGATGATTAGGACTTAAGGATCCCTGTAGTATTATGGGCATATAAGACTACAAACAAAAAGTTGACAAGACATACACCTTTTAGGTTGCTATATGGGCAAGAAGTAGTAATGCCAATGGAATTTATTGTGTCAAGCTTATGTGTTGCAACGATTACTAATCTTTCAGATTGTGGCATAGTAGAGGAAAGATTGTCACAGTTGTTATAGCTCTAGGAAGACCAATTCGTTGCGAGATTCCATCAACAAGTCCATAAGGTAAGATAAAAGGCATGGCATGATAGGAATATTAAACAAAAAAAGTTTCAAGTGGGAGACTTAGTGTTGCTATATGAAAACAAGTTCGTGCAGCACCCAAGGAAGTTTATGATGCATTGGTTAGGTCCATATGTGATCAAGTATGTGACAGAAGCAGGTGTTGTGCAACTAGAAATGTTGAATGGTGAAGCCTTAAGGGGATTGGTGAATGGGAGTCGACTGAAACTTTATAGGGATGGTCGACTGTCTATGCACTAGCCTCACCTGCGCAGGAACCTATGTACCATAGTAGTGTATTATAGTAAGACAAAGAAAAAGAAAAGAAAAAAATGGAAAAAGAAAAAGAAAAAGAAAAGAAAAAGGTGTAAAAGTAATAAGATAGGTGGAAGCTAGCAACAAAAAGTTGAACTGTTAGTCCAGGGCCAAGAAGTCAAGACAATTCAAAGAAATAAACAACCAGGATAATGTTGTGCATGAGAACGAAGAGGAATAAAGATACATATACAACAAAAGTAAGTGCACAAAAGGAGCGAGTTATGCGTTGATAAAGGATCGCACAAATGAAGTGAATTGCACGCAGAAGAAAAGGTTGTACAGTGAATGAACAAATAAGCTAGAAAACCGCGAGGAAGTAGAAGCATACAAATAGTTAAAGGTATTAAAGAGAGGATACGACGGTAAAAATCAGTAATGATGAGACTTCATGAACACGCATAGTCATAAATGGAAAGTGTTGGCAAAGATCCTGACAGACTGGCAGATCAAGGCAAAAATCCGACAAAAGGTTTGGAATTAATGCAGCTTTAAAGCAGGTATTGATTGCACAACACTAGTAGATTAGACAATTAATTCAGGTGCGGAGGTAAAAGGACAATTGTCAAGGAGCACAAAAGCTACTAAGGGGTCAACGTGCCAACATTATTGTTATTTGGAGTTTGCAACGAATAGAGAGAGCCAAGAGCAGTGTTGCAAAGCCCTGCGAAATGCCACAAAGCCGAAGGAGTTGTCACAGGAAATAGTATTGCAAAGATGGCACCACTAAAGGTAGCAACATCAGAACAAAAGAAAGGATGAACTAGAGCACAAGCGGAATGACAAGAAGTTGAGGAGACTCCAGGAGCATCCTCGTCTGAGACGAGGTTTCCAAGGGAATACATTCCACCAAGGAAGTACGATGCCAAACCAATGAAGTTAAATAAGGATGCTAGGTACGCATTGGTGATGCTAGAAATCCTAATTAGGATAATGGTTGTGGAGGATTTGCTAGGCAAGATGTCGCAATTGAAATACGTGGACCACGACATCACAGATACAATGAAGTTCCCCGACCTTGCGTTGAACCACTACTTGGAGAGGAAAATCAATGCGAGGATGTACCTTCTCGTAGCTGAGCCATAGGTATGGGCTAGAGGATTGGCAGCATCCAGGAGATTAATGCATGTGTAAAGATGTTATTATCCTGTGTGCACGATGGCTACTTGTGGTTAGACAAGTTGATTTCCATAGACACAAATCTTATTGTGCGGATCATGGGATTACTGACACATGGGCAAGATCCTACATTGTTGTTCGCCCACAGAAACAATGAGAAGGCGCTGTCAGAGGCCATGAAGGAGACATTTCACACAATTAGAGGTGTGCATAGCTTGGATGTGTTGAGTATATGTGACCCAACAATACGATTTGCAACACAAGCGTTGACATGCAAATTGTTGAGAAAATGTAGGAAAGACCAAGTCCGTGCAGGCGTGATAATTGCGACTAAGAAATTTGTAGAAGGGGTAACGATGAGTTGGGTGCCAATTTTACTTGACCAATTTTTGATAGACTACGCGGAAGCACATGACAAAGGAATGGAATTCCACTATTCTTGGTTGTTACTTCTGATTGCGTTAACAATGTGGAAAGAAACAAAGATGTGCAATTCCTGGGTATGAGAGGTAAGTCGTGCTTGGTCGCTAAGTATAAGAACTTGTGGTATACGATGCACAAGGGGTGACATCTCGACAACAATATTGTTTTCTATTTGTAAAAGGAAATGATTAGACAATGTATCTAGGATACACCACAAATTTCTCCACAACTTGTAGAAAAGTACAAACCAATTGCGCGGTTCATGGTAGACTGTCATCATATGTACATACAAGCAAAGAAAGACCTGAGAGAGGAATGGGTCAAGACAAAGTACAGAATAAAAAAGGAGGACATAGAACTAATTATGCAGGACTAGGACACAGATTGGAAGGTCCCCTCTGATGAAAAAGAAACAAAAACACAGGATCCTGAGATTGAGGAAGTACCATGCCCAGGGAATGGTGCAGGAAAGAAGAGGAAAGACGTAGAGACAGAGACGGGAAAATTAGTGCCGCATCAAAAGAAGTGGAAAGCGGACAAAGAAACAAGTCCACTGGCACTAACGGAAGACAACTTCAAAAGGTTTGGGGAGCAAGTTAAGGAGATCAACAACGACATGTTTCAATGTGCAGTGGAGCATCAAGAAGGATTGAACAAAAAGATTCAGGAAAAAATGGCTACACTGCACCAGTTGATGGAAGAAACTAGGATATTGATTGTGCAACAAACAACTAAAGGAACAACGCCAAGCATAACAAGGCTAGAAGAAGAAAGACCAACAATCTCTCATGAATTAGAGGTAATGAGGGAGCACAAAACAATTAAGTTGGAACTAGGGGTGATTGTGTTCCCATCAACGAAAATGCAAGAGCAAGCGCGCACACTAAGTCACTTTGACTTAGTCTTATCACAAATATCGGGAGAAATGTTACAGGGGTTGCAAACGAGCATAGCGTAAGAATTGAACCTGTGCACAGCGAAAACATCTGATAAGTTGGCTAAGGCCACAACATAAATTGCAAACATGCGCAGGGATTACAATAGAGTTGAATGGGAAAGGGATGCAACTGCGTAGAAGGAAGAAAAGGTGAAGCAAGCGTTTGACAAAGTTTGCAAAGAGATTATGGAGGTACCAATGGAGGTGGATACTCCATTAGAAGATCAGGTAGTGAAGATCAACGAGGCCATCAAGGGCTTCTGAACCAAAATTGTTGAGTTAGAAGAAAGAATGACACCAAACACACCTCTATAAGAAAGAGATCAACAAGAGAAGACAGTAAGCACCACAGTGGAAGGCATCAAGACTTTGAAAGAACAATGTGCTAAGTGGTATGAAGACAACACAGAGGTCTATAATTGACTATTGGAGGATGTCGAAATACAAACTATTGAATAGAAGATTGAAACTTCACAGGGGAAGGCTTGGAAGATTAAGGAAACCATTGGTAGTTTCCCACCGGCAGAGAAGATGATGAAAATGCAAGAGAGTAAGAAGCTATATGCTAAGATGAACCAAATGAGGGCTGAGCAACAATCTCCCATGAAACAAATAGAGAAGCTCCAGAAAGAAGCATTAAAATTTGCAAAGGAAATATCAAAAGCACAATGCAATATCAAACAAGCAATGGATCAAGACGAAGAGAAACAACATACTCATATCACTGCAGAAGTAGTAGAAACAATTTTGTTGAATGAAACATAGGTCAAGGAGAAGACCAACACAACAAAGGATATTTTTGAAAAATTCAAGGAGAAGTTGAAAAAGTATTAAGTGGCTCGGGATGAGCCACAGGTGAGTGTTGGGGGCTTGTTGGACAAGCATTTTGGATGCAAATAACTAAGTTTTGGGAACTGCGCCATAGCAGAGGAAAGACTGAAAGACAGGACCAGAGCGTGTAGAAAGAGCAGAGTTTGCGACGCAAAAGTAGGAGAAGCAACAATTCATTGCTAAAGAAGGGAATGCAACAGATCAACACAAAAGTAGGAAAAGCGGTTATGACCTATTAAGGTTTTGGGGATAAGTTTTAATTAGGGTTTTGAGCCCTACTTCTATGTATAAGTATGTAAAGGGTCGGGACAGATGAGGTTGACTAGGAGGTTGGCTATTAGGTTGCTGAGAGTCAGAGATTAGGTTGCTCATGAGTGATGAAGAGACTAGGAGCATAGCCAAGGAGTTGCAGAGATAGGCTCACACTGCAAAGTGACTAGGTAGGTTTGGTGATTACAATATGATGTATCTTTTGTAAGCGCAGTGCGTAGGCTTGAGATGATTATTGCACAAAGATTAATATAAGAATCCAACCTTTGTGGACGTAGCCCAATGAGTGGGTGAACCACATTAAAAGCTTGTGTCTCATGTGTTTGTTAATTTGATTATTCGTGGATGTTATGTTTATGCATGATTAGTATAGATATGTTTAGCATATGGTTGATGCACAATAATAATGAATGACTCAATGAGTTGGTTACGATGTTATATTGTTTTTGCGCACTAGAATTTAGGGAACTGAATGAATCTTAGAAGGGTCAACATCACACAACTGCTATGGTAAAAGTATTGAACTAGTAGTTAATGGAAGCGATGCATAGGGTTTACTGACTAATAAAAGGATGTTAAATAAGGATACCACGCATAGGGTGAATAAGTATTAATGGTTATGTTGATAATGTAACATCTCCTCATCCCTGCAGAAACTTGGTTACTATAGCCCCAATAAGATCTCCCTTGCTATGTCATCTAGGGTATTTGGTTGAATAGGAATCAAGTTGTATTCAGAGACAAGGGAGGTTGTCCTTTGTTAGTTTCTCATAATGTTCGAGCTTCCTTCAGAGAAAATAAGAAGGAGGTTCATAGAAAAGCTATTAGACCTCTTAGAGCTCCTTCTTTCAACTTGTCATTATCTCAGGGCTCCTACATGGGTTTGATCCTCTATTTCCTACTTCTCAACCACCACCTCTATCCCCCAATCTTCTTTTTCTAGGGTCTCATATGTTTTTGTCCAAGAAATCCAGCATGTCTAAGATTGCTTGTTGTTGCATCCCTTTCTCCTCTACTACTTAGGCAATAAAGACTTCGATGTGCTAGTATAATTCAACCATCCTGAAGAATTTGGTGTCTTGATTTCTAGATAATCTTGTATTAGGAATCTAGTGGAGAAACTCCTCATCTACCTCCTTAGTTGATGTTTATCTCTCTTCTCCCAAATTTCTTTTTCAATTTCCTCAACTTCAACTTGTATAGATATTGGAAACCTCTTTTGGTAGCAGTTAACTACCCCCATAACTTCCTTTTTTGCTCTAGTTATTATTTGATGTCCCATCTTCTTGTCAGGGCTTCTACTTGCTTTGCGTCAACCTCTCATAGTGGCCTTATTCCCTTCTACAACTGACTTCATCTTGGGTTGGTAGTCACTCTTGTCCATATGGTAATTCCCTTCCCAACCACTTCTCTTAGCTTAGCAAACTGAGAGATAGAGGACGAGAGATCTTCAAGCTCTCTCTCCAAGGTGAGAGCAACATCTCAAGTCAAACCCTCACCCAACTCAGGCTTTAGACTAGGACAACAATACTTCTCGGCTACCCAACTAAGAACCAACTCATGGGGAGAGATAAGCCTCGCTTCTCTAATTGTCTAACCAGGATGCAAATCCCTTCCCTAATTCTTTCTCGAGAGATTAGAGCACCTCTTGATTGGGCTAGATGAAATTTAGGCCCTACCATATATAACATAAAGAAAGTAGAAAGAACATAGGAAAATTCCCAATTTTACTAACCTTTCATGTTCTCTCAAAGAGTTGTTGCATCTTCCTTTTACGTTTTAAGCGAGCAACATAGCAATTTCAAGGGGAACCCCATGCATCTTCACCATTGTAACAAGTTGGAATTGAATTTTTAAATGAAGTGGTGACTAGAGCTCCCAATGGGGGAAGTAAACCATCATAAACTGAACCCTTGCCCCACTTACAATTTCACCTTGTGTCATCATGCAGATCTAACCCTTACCCCACTTACAATTTCACCTTGTGTCATCATGCAGATGCATTGCCATATGTCAAGTGGTGTGACAATTGTCCTTTCATCTAAGTATTAACACTCCCATCAAATTGATTATATGTCAAAGGATGAGATTAACAAAACATTTGCTCCCCTATGACCCTAGATACAAGTATTTTAATCTTGCTTTTAAGTACATATAAATTTACTATTTTATTTCTTTTTATTCTTCTTGATGTTGAATAAATGCAAGTAAGGACAAAACATAATATAGTAATAAAAATATATAAAAAATGACACGACCTAAAGAATAATCATGGATCCATCTTAATCCTATTTTTAAGCATATAAAAATTTATTATTCATTTATATATATATTTTTAATACTTAATAAAGCCATAGGCTAAAGATTCTACGAAATGAAGATTTTTTCCAGGGATATTCGCTCGAAATCCGACGAGAAATTGTTGGATTAGTAGATTTAAGTGATTATTTCTGTAGAATCCAAGTGCCCTCAGAGTTTTTCAGAATGCTGAATCCATTTCCGCATTCAGAAATGGATTTTGAACAACAAAAAATAGTGATTCGTATCGCCGGATTCCGATGAAAAAAGCCATTTCGTAGAATAGCTAGCCAACACCCTTAATAAATAGTGTTTAAAATAAATCTAAATTAATTATTTAACAATTAATATAACTCAATCCACATACAAGTTAAACATACAAATCATTTTCATTTTAAAGCTAGATTTAAATTAACTTTTCTTTTCCAATGGGAAAATTGCTCCATTATATTATAATATAATGTTTTCTTCGAGTCAGAATTTACAAAGATAGCTGAATAGTAGCATAATGATGTAGTAAAACAACCTTCGCCTATAGTGGTCTCTCGACCAATGAGGCTGGAAAGTTCAATAAAAGTAGAAAAACAGTTTGAGTGTAAAACCAAAATTTTTGTATGGGGAAGAGGGGTCCCAACAAGTAAGAACAAAAAAATTGAGATTCCAAAGAATCCCAACAGAAAATATAAAATTATGACGAAGTAAGACCAATGCCGGAGGAGAAAAGAGGACTTAGAAAAGAGTTAGAAAATGCGGAGGGCCCTCATGCCCATCTACCCAGTGGTTATATGATATGATACCCACTTTTTTTTGGAGAGCTTCCTTTGAGAGAAGATCTGTTGATTTGTTATGCTGGCAATAGATGTGGATGAAACTTAGATTTTTGAAAGCCAATTGAAGAGATCTTATTCTAACCTTCCAAGTTGTGAGGGAAATTGATTGAAGATCATTCCTCTTATTCAACCACTCAATAATAGTCTTGGAGTCCCCAAGAATCTGAAGGGTATCTAAATGAAGTTTGGAGGCCAAGTACAGTGTAGCCCAAGCCCCCAACAATTCCGCCCTTGTATTAGTACTCGGGCCACAATTGAAGGTCCATTTATAAATGGAGTTTTCTGTAATTTTTATCAAACCTCCAGATCCGCTCTGTTCGCCAAATGATTGCGCTGCTCCGTCAAACCATCCTGTAGGTATGTCCTCTAAGTCAGGAAGTTTTTTGTTGTGCTGCAATGTTGTCTTGTGTAAGTGAATTTCATTCCAGATTTTATAGAACCCAAGTGTTTTGTGAACTACAGTGCCAATGGAAGGTGTTCCGTTTTCAAAAATAATTTGATTCCGAGCTAGCCAAATAGACCAGTAGACCAAAGATGGAAGATGCTTGTATGGACGTTCTCGGTGGGTCCAAAGATCAAAACAGCTGGAGATGTTTGGCCCATCCCAGGTAGAAGTTATATTGAGAGTCCAAGTAAGTCTGCCCCAAACTTCTCTGGCAAAGGTGCAATTAGTGAAAATATGGTCTGCAGATTCAACATCGGAATGGCACAAGTGACAGTAATTTGGTCCAGTCCATCCTTTCTTTTGGAGAATGTCCCAAGTATTCAATTTGTACTCAGCCAGAAGCCAGGTGAAGAGTTTTAATTTGAGAGGTAGATGCCGGGACCACATTTGCTTTCTCCAACTGCGAATATTTGTATGCCAATGAGTATTTGCTATTTTTGTGTAAATATTGTGAACTGTTAATTAATTTAAATTAACATAATCTACATGCAAGTTAAACAACAAAAAGTTTTCATTTTAAAATGACTATGTCAAAAATGCTATAAGTGGTCCATTGGCCTATAATCCACCCACAATGGTATTCAATAATGCTTACCCGCAATGGTATTCAATGCGGCCCACACCCACTCTTTTTGTAAGACTAATATGCCTATTTTAAGTTATATATATAATTTTTTTTAATAAATTAATTTTATAAAAACAATTATTTTTTTAATTATAATTTTATTATCATTAACTTTTATTATAATTTAAATTCCATGAAACCATACTTTTAAAATTTTTATTAATTTTTGAATGGATCCAAATTCTTAATCAATTAAAACTCAGATTTTATGAGATTTGTTTAATGAATATGTAAAATCCATATTAATAAATAAATAAAAAAATAAAAAATAAAAAATAAAAAATAAAAAATAGCTCAATACATTATATTAACATTTAAAAATAGTTTTTACGACTTAGAAATCTTTTTCCCTCTCACATTTGTTATTTGTTGTATGAATATGTAAGAGCCATAACAAAAACATAAAAAATAGCGAAATCTTTTTTCCTTTCATTTCATATATTAACATTTAAAAATATTTTTTTATGACTTTGAAATCTTTTTTCCTTTCACATTTGATGTCTAACATCATATAAATATTTACATATCATTATAAATATGTTGTCATGTAGATAACTTTTTTTTTTCACTAGAAAAAAATGCTCTTTATATTCAAAAGGATATAAAAATATACATTCAGTATTCACGATAAGTCAATATCAGTATTCACAACAAGTCAATAATCTTGATAAGTGTACTATTGTTTTCACACTGTATCTTGAAATGGATATTCCTGTCCATTCTAATGTACTTCCTAACTCATTTCTCTATAATGATCGATATCCAAACCAAAAAAGATAAGCAGAAAAACACAGGAAATAAGATGATTTTTCAAAGATTGATCAAGATAGCTGGTCCTTCATTGCCATCCTCCCACTGAGAAAATCGAATCTGGTCGAGAGGCAAAGACAATGCTTTTTTTGATAGAGTGTCTGCCTCGCTATTATCCTCCCTGTAAATATAAGAGAAAGAGAGATTCTTTATAAGTCTTGAAGCCTCTTGTGTTCTTTCTTTCCAGCACTCCAGTACTGCCACATGGAAATCAGCCTGGCCATTTAGCCAGTCAATAATAATTTTGGAGTCTCCAAGTAGTAATAGCTCGTCAATGTGCAGTCATTGTGCCAGGATGAGAGAAGCTCACACTCTCATTAGTTATGCCTTCGTATTAGTGCCTTGTCTGCAATTTAGGGTCCAACGGATACAAATGTGAGAGTTTAGGAGGATTTTTCCTCCCGCCCCACAAAGAGAGCCCCCTTGTTGTGCAACACCGTCGAACTAGGCTACTGGTCTGTCAATTGGAATAGTTATCTTATGTCTGTGGGAGGGCGGGTCTTTGGTTTGGGTTCCAGATGTGGCCACCTCAACTAATATGTTGTAAACCACCCTTTGGATCGAAGGGGATCTCTCTTCAAAGAGATCTGCATTTCTGACAATCCAGACGTGCCAACAAAGATGGACTGGCAGCATTGAGTAGTTTTTGTTTGCGCCTAGCCAATAGCGAAAGCATTGAGGCACATTGGTACTAGTTCAGGGCTCAACTAGATTTAAAGCAATGAAGAGATGTTTTTTTTTTTTTTGTTAAAAAGGGAAGAACCTGTTTATATTATCGTTGCAGAGTTACAGAGTTTGTTTACGATGCCAGCTGTCTCGCTTAAGCAGGAAACCGAGACAGCTGGACATTCTATGCCATTTGTTTCCAAGCAAACAAAACTAGCAGAGTGTTGTCCTACATGAAGGAAACCAGAACGCCTTGCCATTAAGTTCAGTCTGTGTACTAAAAACCTAGTTGTAGCATGACTATGATCTAACTGGGCTAAAACCTTGTTCGGAAACAAAAAATGATTGCTAACTAAGAACATCATTGGACCTTTTATCCAGTCGGCTCGTCCTCGTCCCAGTGCCTTCACCATCCTGAAGGAAACGCGTAAGCTTGCGTGCACGTCGGGCATTGCCTTTTCGGGAGAGTCTTGGAGTGTGTAGCAAACAACATGTCGAGTCGATGGTCGATTCGAGCAATGCGAAAGATCCGATCGTCCAGCATGCTCCGCATGTCAAAGAGTGGTGCTAGGTACCCCATATTGGTGAAAGGATGCTGGTACTGCCAATTACCCTCAATAGAGGCTAAGGGAAATGGCCCCGTTGCTCCTTCGTCTGCATGTGCTTCACTGTCCTGATGTACCTGTTGGTTGATTAGTTGAGTCGCCTCCTCCAGAGGTGCACCAGTGGGTGGGTTGTTTTTTCCTTTTGTGCAGGACGATGTCTCTTCCTCAACATAGCAGATGGTGAATTCCTCTGCTGGGCGAGTTGCACTGGAGCCAAGCGGTTTTCCCGAAGGCGAAATCTTGTTGTCAGTGCCAAAATCAATGGGAGGATTCCAATTATTCGGGACTGTGAAAAGAGGGAGCTTCGGATAGCTTTGCATGGCCTCGTCCAGGGTGATCTCTTCCACGTACACCATTGGAGGCATTCGAGGTTTCCCAGACTTCTTGTGTCTTCGCAAAGACGCCAAGGCCAACGCCTACTCTAATTTCTTCTGCCTCTGCCTGTGTGATTCGACTGTGTACCAAGCTGCGCCCCTGCGTGGATTTCCTCGTGCTCTGGGCATAATGAAGAACCTGGGGATGTCCTAGGTTCCCTGCGTGTAACACCCTGTTTCCCCCAAATTTGTAATTAATCCTAATACAGGAATTACCATGCTAAAGCATGATGAAAATGTAAATAACATTATGAATTATATTACAGAACTGCTGAGAGGGGATGTGCAGAAAAAGAGACCACGATGGTGGTGGAGGGCACCTTGAAAAAGGGGCGTTAACTTCCACCATGGATTAAAATACCGTATTTGGACTCCACTGGCCCGAAGAACCAAAAGCGGCTCGCTGGCCCTGGAATTAATGGCTCGCAGACTGGTAGGCGGATGTCTTGATGAGGGATGGGATGGTGAACCACCCATCCGTAGGGACGTCAGGCCTGATCAGTGCGAGGGTAATCGTGCCACACGCAACCTCGCGAGAGGATAAGGCGTATGGCTGGAACGATTGACAGGGGGCAGACGCGAGGGGAAACTCTGGCAATTTTTACGCAAAGTGAGTGATCGCAGAGAGGAAGGATTGCAACCTTCGCTCCTGGGCACTGGCAGACAGAGAGACGCAGGTCTCGGAACATCGTGGTCTCAGCTCGGGGGTGGCTAGTGGTAAATCCTGTAGGAGTCGCTACGCCTACGGTTGG
>ML837416.1:65717-80161 GCA_009831015.1 Picea engelmannii | reverse complement strand
TTGAGATCCTGGAAAGGATTGGGTTGGTTGCATACATGCTTGCATTACCTGCATCTATGACTGTACATAATGTGTTTCATGTTTCACTGCTTAAGAAATATGTACCTGATGCTAATCATGTTATCGATTGGAATGTGATTCAAGTGGAACCAGAAGGTGTCTTGCAAGTGCATCCTATGCGCATATTGGACAGGAAAAGCAAACAGCTCCGGAATCGAGCTATAGAGCTTGTAAAGGTCCAGTGGACCTGGTACGGTCCTGAGGACGCGACACAGGATCATGAAGAGGTTGTGCAGGCAAAATACCCGCATCTTTTTGAAAATTTTGAAAGGATTGCAGAGACAGTGTAAGTTGCACTGAGGACAGTGCAAAAATAAGGGGAGGGGAATTGTAGTGTTCCCAAGGCCGAGCTCCGTTGCAAATCATGATATATGAAATGAATTGTAAATATGTTCTATAGGCTGGTGAGCCAAGTTTTGTATAAGCCGGTAGGCTTATTTGTTTTTTAGGCCAGGGAGCCTAAGAGTTGAAGGCCAGGAGCCTGCTGTTGTATATGTAATCATGCAGAACACTTAATAAAATATAAACACCACCAGGTGCAGACCGACCACGATGAATGAGTGAAGGGGGACTGAGCATCCATAGAGTGGGCAAGGAATTAGGGGCTGGAAGGTGTGAAAGGGGCTAAGTGTTGAGCCTAGGGGCTAAGCCTAGGGGGGGCTTAAGCCTGGGAATAATATTTTAATATTATTCCAAAAGATATGTGCATCATATGTTTTTATCCTAAGTCCTTTTGGAGGGACACGTGAATTCCCAAGGGGTGGGAGGAATGTGTGCTGGTGGAACGCATGCAGTTGCAGGGGGGACAAGTGTCAACCCTGGTGCATGCGAATAAAATGGCCGAGGTGAGCCGTGAGAAGGTTCTGATTCCCATTCCACCGGATTGTCTGAACGCATACGGAGCTCTGAGTAGTACGACTAACCCGACTCCTGTAGAGAACCTTCGTGTGACCCTGTGACTCGAATGTCTGTGTCTAATTCTGAGAAAACCCGTGTGTGTAACCCAGCCTACGAGAAGCCTGTGTTGATTTCGGGGAAGAGTCTTTGCTTGTTCGGGAAAGTTGAGCGAGCCTGTGCAAGCATTCCTTGTTCTGAAGCCGTGACTGTGAAGCCATCCTGTGATTGCCGAACCAGTTTTTGGAAAGCCTGTGTTTGTTTTTCCGTGGGATTGTTGAGACTACGCAGTACTGGACTGCGTGAGGCTTGTTGGCATGTGAGCGACTCCCTCCAGGTGAGAGAGTGTATAGGGGAAGGAGAGAACTCTTGGAAGGAACCCTGTAGCTGCCATAGAGCCCGGAGACTTTCGGTCTGGTCTGTTCCTGTAACCCAAGGTAAGGGAGATTGGCAGCCGAAGGACTGTCCAGGTGACAGAGAAGGTGCATTCTCTTGGGGTGGAACAGGCATGTGGGGAATGAGGGTCTGTGGGCAGTGAGCGTGGGAGATTCCTAGGAGAAAATTTCGTCCTTGTGGTTGTGTGTGACTGTTTTCCCTGTAACCTCAGCCTGAGCCTAGATTCCTTGCCTTGGGGTGGAGCTTAGTCCCAGCTCGGGGGTGATCCACTGCTGAGTTGATGAGTAGTGCGGTCTAAGGCTGGGAGGTTCGTGGAAGGCCTGCATTTGGTTGGTGGATTCCACCATTGTTACAAGATAAGTGTCTAACTATGTTTTATCACAGTTTATCATATCTCTATTGTATATGTTATCCTGTTTTTCACTGTGTATACGAATTAATATGAAATGCTATGGATTGTTTAATTATAGCAGTAATGATATGTTTTACTCTGAGTTAAATGTGTTTATTTGTTTAAATGCATGGGATATATGATATTTGTATGAGCTTTGTGCAAATGGTGTGTACAAATTGGTATCAGAGCACGAGTAAGCCCAGAATTCCGAAATGGGTGTGCTACAATTTGCCATAAAAGTTCAAGAGACACAAAAGATAAATATCGGTACTCATGATTCTTCCAAGTATATAAATATTTATACCATTTGTACAATGGAAGAAATTGATCAATACACTTCTCTATTTAAACAATTTTATTACATTTTCACTTGGACTTACGACAATTTGAAGGAATATGATAAGTCCATTTTTCAACACACTATACCACTTAAAGAAGGAGCAAAGCATGTTAAGCAAAAGTTAAGAATGATAAATCCTAAGTTAAAGCCTTTAGTAAAAATGGAGTTGGAAAAGTTAAAGAAGGATGGAATAATTTTTCTGATCAAACATTCAAAGTGGCTCTCAAATCTTGTCATAGTCAGAAAAAAGAGTGGGAAAATTCGTCTTTGTGTTGACTTCAAAGATCTAAATAGAGCAAGCATCAAAGATAATTATCCACTCCCAAAACATAGAAATCTTGTTGCAACAAGTTATTGATTCGGCCTTAATGTCTATGATAAATAGTTTTTCGGGGTATAATCAGGTACTTGTTGCTGAGGAAGATAGACCCAAGACTGCTTTTGTCACACCATGGGAGACTTATGCTTATGTTCGCATGCCTTTTGGGTTGAAAAATGTTGGAGCAATGTTCCAAAGGGCAATGGATCATGCCTTCAAAGATTTGATTGGGAAATTTATGGTTGATTATCAAGATGGTCTAACTATTCACTCAAAATTGAGAGAAGAACATGTCAAACATTTAAGAGAAGTTTTTGAACATTGTAGATTGTATGATATATCTTTGAATCCTAAGAAATGTTTGTTTGTACTATTGGAAGGAATTTTTTTGGGACATATAGTGAGTAAAGAAGGGATATATATAGATCCAGAAAGAATCAAGGCCGTTAATGATCTAACTCCTCCAACATCTAAAAAGGGAGTTCAGTCCTTCTTTGGGAAGATAAACTGTGTACGAAGATTCATCCCAGACTATGCTACAATTGTAAAGACGATCAATATATTATTGAAGAAACACTAGAAATTTGAATGAACTCGGGAAATTCAAGTAACATTTACTAAAATTAAGCATGCAATCACTACTGCTCCAGTCCTTGTCAGACCAGATTTTGATAAAGATTTTATATTGTACTCATTTTTTGCAGAAGAAACTATTGCTTCCATGTTGACACAGAGAAATTCAAAAGGAGACGACTTACTAATCAGTTTCATGAGAAAAATATTACATGACTATGAACTAAGATATTTAGAGATAGAAAAGTAGGCTCTCTCTTTGGTCGAAGTAGTATCACATTTCAAAACATATATTTTATCATCTCATGTCATAGCTTATGTCCCAACCTCTCTAGTAAAGATGTTGCTTAATCAACAACTTAGGGAAGGCAAATGGGAAAATTGTCTTACCAAAATTCAAGAGTATGATATCGAGATCAAGCCTTTAAAAGAAGTCAAAGGACAAGGATTCTGCAAAGTAATGACATGAATTGATGCAGTAAGCGCAGATGTATCCATTTCATCAGGGTCATCATTGTGAAAATCAAAACAGTACAAAAACATAATCTTTTATTTGAAGTCTAGTCAATTTCCCATTGGTATGTCTTCAAAATAAAAAAGATCATTAAAGATGAAGGCCAATCAATATGCATTAATAGTTGAAGTTTTGTTTCGAAGAAATTTTGATGGAATATTATAAAGATGTATTGATTCCACCAAGGCCCAAAAGGTGCTACAAGAGTTTCATGAAGGTATTTTTGGTAGACACTTTGCACCTACAACAAATTCCCCAAAATATCATGAGAGCAGGTTACTATTGGCCCACCCTTTTTAAAGATTCATACTCAATTATCAGAAATTGCATCTCTTGTAAAAAATCTTCAAGAAAGATGAAGAAAACATCAATTCCATTGCAGCCTATAATGATTGAGGAACCATTTACACAATGATGACTAGACGTTATTGGACCAATCAATCCAAACAACAAAGGTCTCTCATACATTCTTACTACAACTGATTATTTTACAAAATGACAAGAAGTTGTAACTCTGAAAAAGGTCGATTCCGAAGAGCTCATCACTTTCCTCAAAGATAATATCTTATCAAGATTTGGAGTTCCAAAAAGACTCATAACTGACAATGGATCAATCTTCATTGGTTCAAAAATCACAAAGTTTTGTGGGAAGTATGATATCATCATCGGTCAATCATCAAATTATTATCTCGAGGGGAATGGCTTGGTTGAGTCTACAAATAAAACATTGATCTGGATTCTCAAAAATACAATTATTGTAAATCAAAGGAATTGGTATATAAAGTTGATTGATGCATTATGGGTTGACAGACTTATACCAAAAGATAGTACATGATTGCCACCATATACATCAGTATATGCAAAGGAAGCAAAATTGCAAACTCATTTGGAATTAAATACTATGACTTACGTCGTCAATACATAAGATGTTGAACAAGTTTCCCCCTTACAGAGAAGGTATTATCAATTGATGCACTTGGAAGAACAACAAAGTGAAGCATTAAAAAACATGAGTCAAAGACAACAGACCATCAAAAGACATTTTGATCAAAGTGCATCAACAAAGAATTTTCAAAAGGGTCAGTTGGTGTTGTTATGGAATAAGGCAAAAGAAAAATCATCTATGCATACAAAGTTTGAAGCGTTGTGGATCGGTCCTTATATGATTGAAAAATTTCTTAGCTACAACTCTTATTTGTCAAAAGACATGAAAGCAACAATCCAAATGTTGCCAATCAATGGGCAACACCTTAAAAAAAGATTCTCTTAAAAATTCTCAGTCACCATCTGTATATAGTTTTCTTTCCTTGTACATATTTTTGAAGTATTTTTTTTTCCATTTTTTTTTAAACTGACTCCATTGCCCAATGATTAAGATTCTGGATTCTCAGTAACCCACAGGGGGTTGTTGTCTCACAGTTGGAGCCATTTGTTGATCCTCAAATGTGTTTAATCTCGTGTAATATCTCTTGTACACTTTCTTCTCTTGTACACTTTCTTCATTATTCTCCCATACTCAGAAATTTGTTGAGTTTGTCGCAGGTTCACGATGTATATTTAGTTTTGTTTAACTTATGTGACCCCCAAAACACACCATTGAGTTCCATCACCTCTATCTTGCACCTACTCTAAGAAAAATTTCAGAAGTACTACACCATAGGTCTAAGGCACATTCCCTATTTTTTTCTCCATGCCCGTGACCCGGCCATCCCGATCCACTTCTTATACTTATCCAAATTCTCAAAATATTACTGTGGCCCTGCGTGATGTTATGAATTTTCTCCGCCATACCCACCGAACCACCATACTTCCCTAACCCCGCGATCTCTCAACACTTAGTCAAATTATATAAGTCTTGTCGCGGGTCCGCGATGATTTCATTACTTCTCCATATACTCCCTACCTCGTCATTCTACCATCTCGATCATCTACCGCCCCACGGTAATCCACGTATTATCTTATCACATTCCCCCATGTGCATTTAATACAAATCTCCTAGAAATGACTAAAATTGGTTAAGTGTTAAAAGTCATTATTAATGGCAATCCTCTCGAGATAATTCTTCATTAATTCTAAATTTAATTTGTATTAATGATCCTTTGGATTAAGATCCCCAAAGCACATTATGGTAAAAAGGTTTACATTGGTAATTGCTTTGAAAAAACATGTACATTAATCTATCACCTTAATTAAGTATGACAACTAGAAGAAAGGAATTGTTCTTTGGAGATACCATCAACCTACTTGGACAAGAAGATCAAAAGTTTCAGTGGTGAAGGGCATACATGTATTACTCTTCATTGCCACTTCTAGAGAAAAGTTCAAACTAGATTTGGACGTCAGGAATCGCTCTAGCAGGTTGTGTCTCAGAGGTCCACGATTTCAAAGAGTTGGTTTCGTGGTGTATTGATAAATTCGACAAGAATCAAAGAATAATTCAGTTGCAAGGGGAGTCTCATGTTTTCTTAGCACCTTCAGTCTTTAAGAAAACAATCAAACTTCCAGAGTCTAGGATGAATTTCAAAGGTGTCGAAGCCAAGGACTTTATGAAGGCAAGGAATGAAGGATTGGAGCTTTTACGAAAATATCCTGAAGACCCAATAATTATGCCAAAAGACCTTTCAAGCATTCAAGTTAGTTCATTGAAAAATCCCTATCGAGAAATGGCATGGCTATTCGCTAGAGTAGTAGAACAAGAGTATACATCTATTATGCCCAGGCTCGCCCTGTATATCTTGCACTTTTTAGTTCATGAAAAAGTAATATTTGATTGGGCAAAGGAAAATATTATCTCCAATGAAATATCTTTTCAATTGTCAAATTTCAAAAAGAGTAAAAGGTTTTACATGGCGTCGTATCTGATTTTCGCCATTACATAATGTCACATATTTAAGGGCTTGCCTTTGGCCAAGCAAGTAAACTGTAAAATTGATCTTATTCATATATGGTATCCGACTTTATGGAAACATAAAACTATGTACCATTTTTATGACGTAAATAATGCATTCATTTCCTCTTTTAAAAAACTTATTTATGGACTGAGCATATCTAGATTGTCTCTAGAAGCAACATCCTTCTTGGATAAGGGAGGAAAATTTGAAACAATGGATCACTTCAATATTATCGAGCTTTATTGTTCTCGTGAAAGACCTTCATATTTGTCGTATTATGTTTCAAATAAAATATTTGTTGTCGATCAAATATGTCCCACAATTCTTATGCCAATAATTATTATGCCTTGTATTCGAGTTGCGATGCCTAAGTATCGAAGAATAACTGGAGTGTTGTTCATCGATGGTGTTAGGGGATTGGACTTCGATGTCTGGGGTTGTACCTGGTAGTTGTGGAGGGAGTTGGGTTAGCCTTTAAAGATGCATGGTGTACATAAGTATCGATCCAAATGCATGCTTGGGTAGATGAGGTCTCGATCCTTGGGGCTTTAGATAGACCGATAGGCTTTAATCTTGGTTCTAAAAGTTGGGAAGACAATCTAGAGAGTACTTTCACTTCCTAGT
The DNA here is from genome assembly GCA_009831015.1 of Picea engelmannii. Taxonomy (NCBI): domain Eukaryota; kingdom Viridiplantae; phylum Streptophyta; class Pinopsida; order Pinales; family Pinaceae; genus Picea; species Picea engelmannii. Next base: position 73,156 of record ML837416.1, on the reverse strand, counting down.
GTTGTGATGTGGACTTTCAATGCCTATTGGGGTCACTTGGGTGGCTTTGTACTTGTCCAATAGAGGGTGTTGTGGAAGATACATAGAGCTAATAGAGGGTGTTATGGATATTATGGTGAGTTGATTAAAAACATATAAGCAACATAATCAACGATAACTTCGAGACGAAGTTTCTTGAAGGGGAAGAGTATGTCATGCCCCATATTATTATTATGTAATAACTAATGATAATAATAATAATATAATAATTACCCTAAAAGGGTCGTAATAATTACTTACATAAATAAATAACAATAACAAAGATGTATAATAATTATACCAAAGGGGTCATAATAAGTACTTATTATGTATATTTCGGTAATAAAAGGAAATGGTAAAATAAGTAACAACAATCGATGGAGAAACCCTTAAATATAATAGAGAATTAAATATTAGATCTTAGGGATTGGGTTCTTTACATAGATGGATTCTATATAAGGACAAAGAAGAAGGAGAGAAGGATATCTCATTTTGCTTGGGCAATCTGAGGACAAGGCTCAGAAGAGTTGGCATAGTAGTGGATTGAGGGCTTGAGGGCTCTCAATCATGATGACTGAGGAATTTGTTGGGAGGAGAGTTGTCCCCCACCTTTTGTTGCAATTGGTCAAATTGAAGATCAAGGTATCGCTACGTTTACGAAGTCACCAGATTACATGTACATGGTTTCCAGTTAAGTCACTCGCCTCATACTCCTTGTAAGCTATGAAATATTGAATCATGTATCTATATTTTATTAGATCTAGGTTGCAAATGTGGTTTTTATCTATGTATTTAGATTCGTTAGATAAAGGGTGGTTCTGACAAAATGGATGCAATGATATGCAATAAATCCTTAAATAATAGGAGAACCTCCTCCAAATAACCAAATACATTCATACCTCATAATTCACTTGCACACTAAACATGAGGCCCTGTTACTATTAGGTCAACCCTATTACATATATGTTTACGCATTACATGTACATTTAACCCCATATATGCCCCCATTGGGTCATAACACAATACCCTCCTTCAAAAAGCTTTGTCCTCCGAGATTTGCAATTAAAGGATTCATAAGTGATGAAACCAAGTAATATAATTCGCTTATGTTCTTTCTTTCTTCATTCCATTGATGATGATCCATTCACTCAAATCAATTATTTTTGGTCTTAATCCTTGGTGTCTAGTTGTTGCATTATTATTTTTTTCCTTTGATTCTGTGTATTGTTGTTCTAACTTCTCCAATATGTAGTGGTTGTTGGTCTCCAATAATAGCTTGTTGAAGAGTGGTTTTTTTATGCCTTGTTCCATGAATATTGACAAGTATTCCATCTTCTTCCTTGATAATGATGATATCAACGTTTTTGTTTTCCTTGAAATGTTTCCTCGTAATGAAGGTGTCTATATGGTTCCACATTTGATGATTTTTTTTCACTCTACATGTTCATTTCATCTATATTCTTTTCATAGAAAATGGAATCCTCTGTCTTCCTTGCTTGCTCTTTGATTTCTCTAGGCTTGGAGATAATACCATCATACTTAATATGTACATTCTCTAGATGAAGTTCAACTTCTTGAAGCATCTTTTGGTGACCTTCTTGAATCTTGTCTTCTTTCTCCTTTTGAAGCTGCAATGTGACCCTATTTCTAATTTTATCTCATCATTATTTACGGATTCCTCAACCTTCTTGTAAATTTCCTCTTTGATTCTCTTGGTAGTTTCTTCATCTAATATACTTTCTTTAACTTGATTTTGACAATGTTTCTTTTCTTCTTTCAATCTCTTGACCTCATCCAATAGTTTTTTATTATGGTTTTGTAATCTACATATTTCTTCATCTTTCTTTTGCAATTCTTCCCTTGACTCATTTTTTCCAACTTTCCATCACCAATGTTTTCTTTCCTTATGTTCTTAACCTCCTTAATGAGTGATTCATCAAGGGATTTCATCTTGGCAAACTCATCATCTTTCTTAGTAATATATTTTATTAGTTCTTCATTCTCCTTTTGAAATTTGGAGACTTTTTATTTTGCTTCTTTTAACTCCTCTTGAGTTGTATACATTGTCTCCTTTTTTTTTTATCCATGATCCATTTATCTGAGAAGATTTTTTCAAATTCTTCCCATGTGAGGTTCCATATAGCATCCTTATCTATACTTATCCACCACTTCCGAGCTTCACCAAAAAGACAAAATTCTTGTTGTTGAAGGATTCCTATCATATTCCTTGACCAACCTCAACCATTCCATACGATTGATTTTGTGTTTATCTTCATCTCCTATAAATTTAGGTATTTCCATTGATTCTTAACTTAGGCCCAACCACAATCCTGAACTTACAACTTCAATATATCAGGAATAATGATATCGAATAGTTATAATCCTTTTCCCAATATAATCTTATATGTTCTCTCTTTCCAATGTATTTTGAATCATCTTAATCGGACATCTCAATCAAAATTTATCATAGTTTTAAGTGAACATATCTTTGAGAACCTTGATTTGGAGCATGTCCTACTAGTCGACCTTCCTTTTGATGTATTTTTGCAATTTCGTCCCTTCTAAGTTTGAAATTTCAGCCTGTAGTGCTATGATATGTCTTATCTGCAATGCCACGGGTATGACCAAAATTTGATGTGCCAAAAAGTTATGGTAACTTTCCTAAACCTTATTTATTTTTGGAATTTTCTATAGAGATAACTCATACGGAATTCCACATGTCCAACATTTAATACATGATTCTAAAAATTGTACCAGAAATATTATGGACTTTCCTCTTTCAAATGCAATTTGTCTCACCAAATTTGGATCCTTGTTGAAGAATATATGATTGTTTTACCCGAAACACATGTTTGAGACTAGTAATAGGACTAGTAAAAAAACCTATCTTCCATAGAGTATATCTCGAAGAGTACAAAGGCCCAGAAGTAAAAAATTGTATGACAAGTGCCTTTCTATATTGTCTAAATAAACTCAAAGTTTCAATGTCTGAATCGTCCCAGTAAACATTTGGAGCGAAAATGCTAAGATGACTTGCTTGGAGAAGAAAATCCCTAGGATCGATGCTTTGATACTAAATGTGATCTTCCAAATGCTTAAAATATCATAACATGACATAAGTACACACCATGTATCGAATATGAGAGTGGAGCACAACTCCAAGATAGATACATTACACAATAAATCCTTAAATAATAGGAGAACCTCCTCCAAATAACCAAATACATTCATACCTCACAATTCACATGTTCCTAATAATGAATATATGATATCTATATATACCTATTCACAGACTACACTTGAGGCCCCTTTACTATTAGGTTGACCCTATTACATATATATTTACACATTACATGTACATTTATCCCCATATATTCCCCCCCCTTGGGGTCATATCATACACATTTAACCCCATATATGCTCCCCCTTGGGGTCATATCATACACATTTAACCCCATATATGCCCCCATTTGGTCATTAACATTATCCCCTAATGAGTCATTGATTGACCAGTAACATATAACCCCTTAATCTCTAACACAAAACCCCTAACCACTCACCCACTAAACCCTACTGCCCAAAATTACAAACTCTTAACAACTTACCAACTAACCATTATCACCACCTAGTGCCACTTAACCATTAGCAGTAAACCCCCAATCCATGGCCTACTAACCATCAAACTAATTTTCCCTAACCCACTAGCCTATTACACGTCTAACCAATAATTGACCCCAAACCCCAAACCCCAAACCCAGTAACCAATCTTGATCCATAACCCATATCCACCCCCTATCCCCCAACCTACCAATATTAGACCTTAATCTCTAACAATATCTAACCCAATAACTTAACTTACACACCAAAACCTTTAACCTGACCTTGAAATTAAGCTAAGCGAGTAATCAACTCACCCAATGCATGTTATCCAAACACATATCCCCTAATTAACCCCCAATGCCCTCTAACATAATAACTTATAACTCTAATTGATCCAAAATAAATCCATGAACAAGTTGACTGATAATGTTGGTTTTAAGTGAGCCACTTTTCATAATCTCATTGAAGATAATTTGATAAACAAAGTCTTTTGAATATTATTGGAGGTTAAAATCATCTTAAGAATCATTGAGTAGTTTTAAAATGGGCTTCAATGGAAAACATTTTTTAGGCTTATGACCTCCAAGATATGAATTTTCTCGTGTATTTTATATTATTTCTTTATCAAAGTGTCGTGTTGGTTTTGGCACTTGAGTGAGTAGAAAACCAACATTTAGATACCTTGTCACGCTGACAAGATGTTGATGATTGTATCTATGTGAGACATTCTCCAACGTACAAACCTGTGAGATGTGGATCATTGCAGCTAAGTGAGTCTTTCTCTCAACTTGCAAACCTGAGAGAAATCCCCTAAGAAGGGTACGTGGTTCCTGCCTGAGACAGATATAGGAATGCAGAGATGACCTCCTCCATTCAGAGAGTTGACAAGAACTCCAGATGATTATCCAGTGGGAAAGGCGATCTGTTGAGTTAAGATGTGCATGTGGCTGAGCACAAGGTGAACGTGTGAAATCCCAAAGTGTTGGGTGCATCGTCATGTGAATAGAAATGAAGATGATGTATTAGCCTCCTCTGAGTAGTAGAGCTTACGAGAAGACTCCAAATGATTCTCTTGTGTGAGGCAGTGGGAAAGAAGATCTGTAGAGTGGACGTGCCTATGGACGAGCACAAGTGAACGTGTGAAGATCTGGTTCTTTTATGTAATGCAGTGAACCAGAGATATGACATCCCTATGGATGTGCCCCTAGTGGATGAGCACTAGTGGGTGTATCAAATCCTTTGCTATATAGTTTTCAAGAGTCAGACCTACCTGTAACCCTAATTGTTATGTAAAGGGTACAGGTCGGCCCCACCTTAATGCGATTAATAATAAATGTAAAAGATAATTAATCTGGATAATATTAATTATAATAATTATTATTATTATATTGTGACTTATAGAGGTCGGCCCTATTGATCCAATAGACACTTCAATTGATAGGACAAGTCTAATATAAGTAAAGGCATATTCTCCATTGTGGAATCATATCCTTCATGTGAATTTGGAAATTTCAGCAAGTACATTTACTTGGGAAAAGTGCACACATCTCTTGGGCGCTGGTCTTCTAGGGTTTGAGCACCCTCTTGTGTGCTAGGTCTTTCTTGGTGGTGAAGGTCTTACTCTTGAAGAATATAGCAAAGGATTTGGTTGGGTTTTCTTCCCTTGTTGAGAAGGGTTTCCCAGGATACTTCTTATGTTCTTGTGCATGGTGTTTCTTCTTGTGATCTTGATTGTTGCAACATTATTGTCTATGGTTAATTTAAATGATAAAATGGAATTAATTTCATGCTTAACCTAGCTTATTGAAAAAATCAACATGGTATCAGAGCATAGGTATTGAAGATCCCATTGCACAACCATTTTCTAGCCTTTCTATCACTTGTCTGCATAAACTATACGGCCCTCCTAGTGTTTCCAGAAATTTCATATGGCCTCCTTTTCTGAGAGCTTTCGCCACTCAAAACTTGGACGCTTTGGCTAAAAAGGACATAGAAGGGTACGACCTCCTTCAACGCACCTCCAACAAGTATCAGATTAGATTTTCGAGCATTTCAAATTTTTGGCTCCAAGGGTTTCTAGGGTTTCGCCAAAATTCTGCAGAAAATTCTGAATTGTATTTTTGCAAACTTCTTGAAGAATCTCCTCAGCTTAATAGGGCTATCATATTCATCAAGGCTTATTGTTGGCAGTCATAAGCCCAACAAAACCTAAAAGTGATAGCCTAGCCTAGTCGTTAGGTCTTCTAGCCTAGTTGACAAGGGTTTGTGAAGATGAGCAAAATAATGATGGGAAGAAAGCTCAATTCCAAGAAGACAAGACTCCAAAGAATGAAGACATCAACATCTCAGTACCCTCAGGTATGGTTCCTATCAATGACAAAACTTGGCTAATTGACAGTGGTGCCTCTAGGCACATGATTGGCCTTAGAAATCATCTAACACATTTCGTTAAGAAAGAGACACATCTACATGTCGTTCTTGGAGATGACACCAGATATAATGAAAGAGGAGTTGGAACTTCTACTTTCCAACTAGATTCAAATATGCAGCTCAACCTAGAAGAAGTATTATATGTACCCGGAATGAAGAGAAACCTTGTCTCTATTTCGGCCTTGGAAGACAAAGGTTACAAAATCACTATCTTACAAGGAAGAGTTCTTTCATGGCACAAAGACTCTCATATAAGCTCTTCAAAAGTAATTGGTATCCGAGAAAATAGCTTGCACAAGTTTACCATCAAACCCGTTCAAGCCCTACTACATGACACTATCAACTTGAGTGAGTTATGCAATAGAAGACTTGCTCACATTCATTATAGAGCTCTTCCAGTTCTAGGGAAAATGGTAACAGGTCTACCAGAGATACATATTTAACATAAAGGTGTTTGCAAAGGTTGTGCCCTTGGCAAAAATGTTAAAGGATCCTTTCCTAGCAGTGACATCAAATCCAAGGAAATCTTGGACTTAATACATTCAGATGTATGTGGGCCGATGATTGTTGCATCCTTAAATGGGTACTTATACTATGTACTCTTCATAGATTACCACTCCAGAAAAAACTTGGATTTACTTTCTGAAAAACAAGGATGGAGTCCTTACCAAGTTTTAAGAATTCAAAGCTCAAGTTGAAAACCTGACTGAAAGAAAAATCAAAATATTGAGATCAAACAATGGAGGAGAATACACCTCAAAAGAATTTAACATTTTTTGCATTGAAGCGGGAATTAAGAGGGAGTTCACAGTTCCTTACAACCCTCAACAAAATGGGGTTGCTGAAAGGAAAAACATAACTATCATTGAGGCAACTAAAGCAATGATACATGATCATAGTCTACCTATGACTCTATGGGAAGAATCTTGTATGACAACAATATATGTTCAAAACTGTATTCCTCATCAGATCCTGAAGAACATTACTCCAGAAGAAGTATTCACCAAAGTGAAGCATGAGATCGGACACTTCAAAATATTTGGATGCCCAGTGTACATTCGTGTACCCAAAGAAAAGAGATCCAAACTAGAACCTTTAGGAAGAAAGGGTACATTTGTAGGATACAATGAATCCTCAAAGGCATATCGAATCTACATCCCAGGTCAGAGACAAATTGAAGTAAGTAGAGATGTTACTTTTGAAGAAGAAGTAGCCTTCCAGAAATCTAGAGAAGCTCAGATGGAAATCGATAGTGAAACAATACCTCCTCCTCCTTCAACAGTTCAGAGGGAGACATATATTATTCTTCATGAGCCAATAGCTCCAGTTGCTCTAGAAGATTTAGTTTCCCCAACCAACATACCCAAATACATCACAATTGGACATAAAAG
>ML837416.1:15344-36592 GCA_009831015.1 Picea engelmannii | reverse complement strand
CATACCTAAAGAAATTTAGAAATAATTTTTTTGGACCACAATCTATCACCTAAAAAGAAAAATCTCCATCAATTTATTTGAGGAGATAACACTAGCTCCTATTGGGGATGAACGCCTCCCTGTGAGGTTTCAAGAACCACAGAACCAATGCCTTTCCTGAAAAGGAAAACTTAAAACTATCTGCTAGTGTTTCCATTGGGCATGGAGTTATTCTGTAAAAATAAAGACCTAAAATAAAATTACAATGACAAGTCTTCACAACCTTAGACAAAATAGAGTTTCAGAAATCGCCCATTGACTGGGCCACTGAACATTTCTTCACCTCCCATACTTTGCAGAATGAATGTGTTGTTGTGTTGTACTTGAGTTATCATGAAAGGGTCGGTCCACAAAGAATCGAACTTGTTATATTTGCCTGTATCCTGTATGAGGGCGTCCCATTTCAGAACCCAATCACCAACCTGAAAATTATCTACCTTTGCCTTCCTGTCAAAGGTATCCTTGATCCTCTTTTGATGAGCCTCTGATTTGTCCACTAACTGTTCGCGGACCTACTGTAGTTCTACCAAATCAAGCATTCTTCTTACCATATCATTTGACTCAGTTTGCTCTTCTTGAAAAAATCTAGCCACTGGTAAAATTAACTGAAGAGGAAAAATGGCATCAGTCCCATAGACCAATTTGAATGGAGAGGTTCCTATGGACTTTTTGATAATTAATCTGTCTGCCCATAGAACAAATTTTAGTTTAGAATCCCAATTCTTTTTGTTCTCCTCTAACATCTTTCTGATGATTCTGCTTAAGCTCTTATTGGATGATTCAGCTAGGCCATTACCTTGAGGGTAGTAGGGGGTTGAATGTACCAATTGGATGCCCATTGATTCACACATGTCGACCAATGCATCGGCTTCAAAAGTTGTTGCATTATCTGTTACCAGCCTTTTGGGGCAACCGAATCTGCTCAAGATGTTTTCATAAAGAAATTTCATGACAACCTGGTGAGTGGCATTCCTGGTGGGAACTGCCTCTATCCATTTTGTAAAATAATCTATGGCTACTAAGATCCACTTATGTTGACCACTAGACGAAGGATTTATCTCGCCTATGAAATCTAAACCCCACTGCTGAATAGGGCCATTCACTACTATAGGTCTTAGGGGCAGAGATTTTAGTTGATGTTTTCCTGTGAATCTTTGACATTTATCACAAGCTTTGACGAAGGCACACACATCTGAGAAAAGAAAAGGCCAATAATACCCAGCCCTTAGAATTTTATGAACTGTGGTCTTCTAGTAATGATGACCTCTGCAAACACTTGAATGAAACTGATGTATAACTTCCATTGACTCTTCTTTGTCTAAACATCTGAGTAGTAAACCAACAGGGTCTTTCCAATATAACAGATTATTGGAAATGCAAAATTTGATGGCTCTAAGCTTAAGGGCTCGGGCTTGAGTCATGCTGAGTTCAGGAGGAACCTCTAGATTTTGTCAAAAATGTATAATACCTGAGTACCATTCATAAGAAGACAAATGCTCTGCCACCTGTTGATTGTTATGTTGTCCTTCTGCTGCCACCTCCGTCTACAAACTCGCTGAATTTTCCCCTATGAAATTTATGTCCAACAACTCATGGTTTTCCTCCGTTAAAAGCTTAGCAAGGCCTTGGCCTTTTACCAACTTGGTGGGCTTCACTCCTATGTCGAACTCGATTAACTTTGCGATCCATTTAGCTCTCTTTCCATCAATATCAGGGTGAGTCAAAACATCTTTCACGGAGGGTGAAGGAACATATGCAATGACTTTTGAGTGGAGGATATAAATTCTGAAAGCTTTTAAAGATTTTATGAGAGCATAGGCTTGTTTTTCAATAGGATCATACCTTAGTTCAACATCTATGAGTGTTTTGTTGAAGAAGGCAATTGGGTGATCCGTATTGTCATCATCTTTCTGTAACAAGACTGTTGCCACCGAGTCATAAGAAGCGAAGGAAAAAATGTAGAAACTCTTGCTGTAATCCAGACTGATCAGAGTCGGGGATTCCATGATAGCCTGTTTGATATCCTGAAATGAATTCCTTGTGTTGTCTATCGATTTTGTCTTAGACCCCTTTTTCAACATACATGTTATGTGTTTTACTAGCTCAGCAAAATTTGGAACAAATCTTCTAATAAAATTAATCTTACCAAGCAGCAATTGAATATCCTTTTTCAACCTTGGTAAGGACAGCCTCTGAATTGCTTCCACCCGAGCTAGATCAATTTTCACGCCTTCTGCTGAGACAATGTGGCCTAGGAGCTTGCCTTTCCTGAGAGCAAAATGGGACTTTTTGGGATTCAATGAAATTCCGAACTGCCTGCACTTCAGAAAAATTCTTTTTAAATGCTTTAGATGCTCTTCATGATTGCTGGAATAAACTATGATGTCATCAAGATAGATGAGGACAAACTTGTCCTTCTCACCCACGAAAGCTATGTCCATGGCCCTTTGAAACGTGGCCCCGACATTCATTAATCTGAATGGCATTTTGGCGTACATGAAGGTACCCCAAGGAGTAGTAAAAGCAGTCTTCTCTTGGTCATCAGGATGGACAGAAATCTGGTTATAGCCAGAAAAACCATCCAAGAAAGACATAATAGTAGCCCCTGAAATTCTTTGCAACAAATGTTCCATCTTAGGTAGGGGATAGTTATCTTTCTTAGAGCATCTGTTTAGGTTTCTAAAGTCCACACATAACCTGACCTCACCATTTTTCTTTCTCACTATTACTAGATTTGCAATCCATTTATAATATCTTAAAGGGATTATGATCTTAGCATCAAGAAGCTTTTTTATTTCTCTTTCAATTATAGGCAAAAGAAGAGGACTGATAGGTCTGAGCTTTTGTTTGAAAGGGATGGTGTCCTTTTCAAGTGGGATCTTATGTTGAATGATCTCAGGGTCATAAGTTTTCAGATCACTATATTTCCAAGCAAAAACATTAGAGAATTCTTTCAAAATGCTGCAATATTCGGACTTCTGATCAACAGTCAATTCAGAGGACAGATAGGCTGACTTTCGCTTCCTATGTTGTGCTCATGAATAGCAAGCTCTTTTTCCTTCTTATTCGGCTTGTAGGGGACATCGTTATGGTCAAATAGCTTTTCAAGAGGTACCAAACCCCGAGGTATATAATTGTTAGGCAGTTGAACAATATCATGCTGACCCAATTTTTGTTTTAGTTTAGGCTTCCGGGATTCCTCTACATTTAGATTTTGCTGGTCGACATGCATATCAGAAAATTCATCTACCACCTGGAGAAATCTATTAAGTTCATCATCATCTTCAAAAACTTTCCAATATTTAATATTGTCGGGCAAATATGGTCTATATTTGACTTGGATTTCATAATTGAGCCTGGGAGGCATGGGAGGAATAAACATGCTGGCTAAAACAACAAGGGAATCTGCAAGATGATTCATATCTCTGGGTATATAAGAAATGTCAAAAATGGAAAAAGAATCTCTAATTTTCCATACCTCATCCCTGTAGGCTTTCAATCTGACATGCTTTGCTTGGAAAGTATTGTTTACTTGTTGTATAATGAGATCTGCATCTCCGAACACCTTTAATCCTTTAATCCCCATCTCCCTGGTTGTGTTTAAGCCCAATATCAAAGCCTCATACTCTACTATATTGTTAGTAGTTTTTAAATCAAACTTAAAAGACAAATGCATAGCCTTTTCCAAAGGAGAAATCAAAACTACCCCTGCACCTGCTGAATCTTTGGTACTGGCACCATCAAAATACATGGTCCAAACTGAAACATCCTTTTCATCAGTTTGTTGTTCAGTGGGTTTCACAAGTTGCAAAGGAGCTGACTGAGAATCATCTATTTGAAGAATGCATGAGCCAAAGTCTGTGTCTATAGCATAAATAGGATGATTTACAGAATTATTTGCATCACTGATGATGTAGGCAAGTTGATTCTCTCTGTAAAGTCTTTTTAGCTCTCCTCCAAACACCGAGATCGTAGCATACGAAAGATCCATCTGCAAGGTACCCCCTAACCTTTTGCTCCATCGACATGACAAGAGGAGTCTGAACCTGGGTGGGATATCAACAACCACGACATCCATTACCATGCTTCTCATTGGCAATTGGGCAAGGTTTATAACAAGGTCTTTTATGAGGCCAAGGCATCTGACTTTCCTAGAGTCAAAAGAGAAGAGATCGTGATATGGTTTGGTGACCTCAAGCCCAAGCTCGTCCATCATTGCTTTGGGCATAAGATTATGTGACGCTCCTAAATCAAGCAAGCAATTGTGAAGGATCTTATCATGAACATTTAGGGATATATAGAAAGGTGGACAAGAGTCATCTCGATCTTCTATCATAGGCCCTATAGTTATTGTTGGCTTGTCATCTTGTAAGTTTACAAAATCAGCAGATGAAGAGGTCTTTGGTTCAAGGGACTTCAGGATGGCAGACTTGAAAATGTCATTCTTCATAAGCTCGGTCAATGGCATAGGTATTTTTACTTTCTAAATTTCTGATTCGAAATTGAAAGAGTATGATGATTTGTCAAAAGTTTTTACCTCATTAGAAGGAGCTCTAAGGATAGCTTGCTCCTTGACTTGGGGCTGAGATTGCTTATGCTGTTGTTTTGCAGAAATAGGGGTCTGCTTTACAGAATCATCGGGTTGCTTGGCAACAACTTCTTTCTTCTTCATAGGAGCAGCGGGCAATGTTTTAGGGGCAACATTTTTTGATCTTAAATTATAACCTTGCTGATCATCTGTCTGATAGACAGATTCTTCAATACTTGCCTCATGAATCTCCTGATCCATTTGGGCTTCTTCATAATCTACTTGTGTCAAAAAGGAGGAATCATTTTCATCACCAAAACAATTTATGTCATCTGCTTCTTCAACTTCATCATGAGATAGTTGTTGTTCCTCTTCTAGCATTGCATTTTGGAAAGGGGGTCTGATTCTTTGATCATCAGCTGCATTCTTGTCTCTCTGAAGGATCTGAACTTGTTGATTGTTCCTTCTGTAAGGGAAAGCATTTGGATTTCTAGGGACAAAAGCATTTGGCTCTTTTTTCCTTGCTGGTTGTTGATTCTGAATCTTCAATTTTGACATTTCAGATGTCAAGTTGTCCAACATCTTGGCCATCTTTTCCATTTTGCTATTAGAAGAAGAAGGGGGCTCAACAAAAAACTTCTTTCTCTCAACTTTTCCTTTGAGTTTCTGAGATGCCATAATATTTGATTCGACTTCGAGAGCAACATCTTGCATTAAAGCAAGTGTGGTTGATCTTCTTTCTCTAAGGATTAAACTAAAGTCTGGATCAAAAGCAGCAAAAAATGTGATCTTTGCGGATGCATCACTTGGCTTGATCTCTGTAGGGATCTTGCCGAACATTCTATTAAATCTTTTGATGAAGTTTGAGACTGACTCCCCATCTTCTCTTCTTAAGTTTCCGAATTCAGAAATGTAATATAGAAGATCTCTTCTTTCTCCCCAATGTTTTAAGAACACCTCATCTAGTTGCTCAATACCTATCACTGAATTTGTCGGTAGCTCTTTGAACCACTTCCGGGCTTGGCCATCCAAACTCTGCACAAAAACTCTGGTCCACACATCTTCTTCTAAAATGTTGATATTTTCAGCATAAGCATAAAAAGCTTCTATATGTTCTTCGATAGTATAATCCCCAGCTCCGGTAAACTTTGGCATATATTTATGATAATCTCTGGTTGGCATGGCAGATAAGGGATTGGGAAAGACAAGTGGAGCATACCTATTTTCTAAGATTTGTTCCATCTTGGTTAAAGGGACAGCCATGTCAATTTTGGGGGTTGATACAGAGGAAGAATTTTCAGGAGATGAAGGTTGAGATGGGATAGGTGAGTTTAAACAAAATGATTGTCTTACTTCACTTTGAGCAAAATTTTCAGAAATGGGTGGAAAATAAGAGGCCTTGTAAAACTGACCAAGCAATAAGGCTAAGCTTTCTTCTCCCTTAGAGGACAGATCATGTAAAATATCTTCGAGAACAGGCATATTACTATGAGTATAGAAAACACCCTCTATAGGCTTTGTGGGTGAGGAATTCAAAGAAGAAGAAGAAGAGGTTTCTTTTTGCTGAGGGGACCCTGTAATTACCTCTTTAAGGTTGGATGTAATATCATGCTAAAAAACAGAGTCTGTAACATTAGAGGGAATTGAAGGCTCCGACACCTTCAATCTTTCAGATACAATTTTAATTTCCTGAGAACTATGAGTTTCAGCAGCAGGGGATTCAACTAGAGGCCTTTTAGATATGAAAAAAGAAGTGTCGGTTTGAATACCTGGATTTGATGTCTTTGTAGATCCAGAAGCCTGTCTTTGTAAAGCCTTTCCCCTACTGATGATCTTCTCAGGGTCTGGAACTGGTGCTGCCAATGGACCTTCTTGGTTCACCCTGGTGTGAGCTCTTTTCGGAGCCACTTCGTTTCAATGGAGTCGCCAGATAGATGATTACAACCCAAATGATGTCCAGGCTTTGTCTATCATCAAAGCTAGATCTATGTCGTCTCCCAAGGAAGATGAGCTTCAATATCCTCTCCCCGGCAATGGCGCCAATTTGTTATCACTCCAGGAAACTTTCCTAGGCTGTAAGTCAGAGATGCCTGGTAACTTAATCTTTTTGGAAACTATTTTCTCAATAACAGATGTGGGTTTGGATCAAGATGAATATCTTAACCTCTGGATTGTATTCTCAAGACAGTCTAACTATATTCATGCAACACAAGGCCTTCAAGAGATATTATCAGATAGGTTTGTATAACAGATGGACAAGAAAACCAATCGGTTAACCAAAACATACATAAACCATATATATGATGGGTCAACAAACTAGCCAAAGATGCTTATGATTCTTGCTTAACAATCAAAAGTAAGATGAAAGTTACCATAGGATCATTAAACAGAGACAAAAGAACGAATTCCACTCATATGCATATACAGAGATGAAGGAGGGTCTGACAGTAACAAATGAAAGAAGCTTGCAGGCAGATATATTAAATAAAATGTCTTTCATACAAAACAATAGAATATAGAACTCAAAATCGAACCCTGTGTTCATCTTCTGTTTTCAACTTTATAGCTTTTACAACACAGTATCTAGATCCTGAATTAATGGATCAGATATGCCTAAAATAAAAAGTCAAAACTAACTTGCAAAAGATAAGGAATGATCCTCAAAATGAGGTCAATCCCACATTTCATGGTCTTCAGATCTTGTAGAGTCCTTATGTAGTGCAGAATAGCCTTCCAAGGCTGATTGATGACTCTTCCAAGAGATAAAATTTGAATTTACTGAGATGTGCAAAAATCTTAATTTGTTGCCACAAAAATAGGTGCCAAAACCAGCTTGGCTACCCTTTCTAATCCTTATGCACCAAAAATAGATCTTGAAACTGAATGTATAATTCATCATCTATCCATCATGAGTGTTTTCAAATGATTTGGATCAGAAAAACATCGATCTGTGTAAAATTTAGCTTTCTCTGTCGAGTTACCGGTTTCGGTGGTTAACACAGAAGACTTCTGAGTGTATTAACTACCGAAAGCTCTGCTTTCAGTGGTTAATGAACAGTCGTCCTGTTCGCCTAAACCACCGAAAACTTCAAAATTTGCAAAAATGATTACCAAAACTTCAAAAAACTTAGCTTTATCCAAAACTTCAAGATTTGCAAAAATGATTACCTTGATGCTTTGCTGAGTGTTCAAGGTCTTTTTGATGATGCAGCTCTTCCTTGTGCAGATATGAGAACTTCAACTTGTTGTGCGGAAGATTGTGGTATATCTACCATTGTTGTAGCTAACTCGGCTAGAGTTTCCAAACCTGTTTGATCCTGTGTTGGAGGTTGAGAATCTTTTAACTTCAGCCTCAGAAGTCTAAGCTGCCTGTACAGCTTCATGTTCTCCCTTATCAACACCCTGTTCCTGTCCTTGATTTTATCATGCTTTTCCTTGAGACTTTGGTTCATGTTGAAAAGTTCTGCATTTATTTCAGTCAAGTCTGTATTTTGCTTTTTAATAACTCTTTCTAAGACTTCCATCTCATAGATTTGTTTCAGAAGTTTATTGATTTTCTGAGCCTTGGATGCTTTAGGCTTACTTGAAGAAGCTTTTGCTAATGGTTGACTGTGTTCATCTAGAGGAGTTGGTGAGGGCAAGTTGGGATAATCTTCTGCAACTTGCTCAGCCTGTTCATCACCTTGTGTCTCTGCTAACTCCTGCTCTAGCTCTGAGTCACTGTATGGTAAGTTCAAAGGGTTATCTCCTTCAGCAAGGTCCTTGGTCTGCTCACCCTCAAACTGTAACTTCCTTTTGGTTCTTTTTCTTTTAGTAGAGGATGATTCTGTCAGTTCTATTGGTGGTGAGATAGCCTTCCATTTTCTATGACTGCTCTTAGGAGTAATGGTCTTCTTAGTGGCAACTTTTTTGCCCTTCTCCTCCTGTTGCCAATCAGTCTGGAATTCATTCCAAAAGAGGAAGTAGTTCCAATCTACCTGCATTTTTTTCAATGACTCTTTGACAATGAGAGTAATGAGTCCTTGATGAGACAATTTACTTCCCGCCTTAGTGGGCTTGACCTTGACCTGCCTAGCCATTTTTGTGAGGGATTTGTGCAAGTAAAATGGTAAATTGATAGGGGATCTCCCTGTGAAGTGATTCAAAAGTTTAAAGTGGTATAACATGACTCTGTTGTATCTACCTTCACAGGTGATATAGACAAATATTGCCTTCAGGAGAGATTTCCACTTAGGTTCCAGATAAGACATTGGTATGTCTTTTTTCCATATAAGATCCTTGTGCAGAGGCTGTAGGTAGGATCTAAATTCAATGTTTGAAGGCACAGTTGTTTTTAACCAACAATCCCCTATTCTAGGGAGACCAGTGAACTCATCTATGGTTGCCTCATCAACCACAAATTCCTCCTTTCCCACTGTTGATGCTCTTCCATCATACGAGATAGCAAAGGTTTCAAACACCTGTTGGTGAAAATCTGCCAGTTTTTCACAATATGCATAGACTCCAATTTGCTTGAAGAACTCGGCCCCCTCAGGGTGAGCCTCAAGGTACCAAACTCCATCCAATTCAACCCTTAGAACTGGCCCTGCTTTCGGCATTTAGTAATTGTTGACCTGTACCTGTGATTTAGGAAAATCTTCGTGCCAGGGAAACAAAGACTCTATGATTTAGGGTGACAGGGAGTATGACTTAGAGTAAAACAAATGAGACAGGGTGACTCAGAGTTTTGATTGCATAGCTCAATCACTGATCGAATCTAAACAACGGACTGACTGAATACAAGCTGAAAATTTCGAGTTTAGGTGAGATGTAAAATCAAATTGAAATAGTATGGAATTCGAACTACTTGATGACTCAACTTGGCTTGATTGGTATGAAAATTGGCTCAATAACGATGTGTTGAACTCGAACTCCACTTGGCAATCACCTCAAAAAACGAGATTATGGTCTCTGAATATGCGTTTACTTGATGAAATCACGGGCTCAAGACTGTCACAATAACTCTCAGATTCAAATTGGTAACTAGTGGAATCAAAACAGAGATTAATCGCGGTCAGAATGGATCTGTGTCCTCGTGACTGGAGATTACGAGGGGCTATGTGACTAATCATTTCTGTTAGTCGAGGATCACACATGAGTTTTTGTGTCTCTACCGAGCCTTAATTCTGAAATGACAAATGTAGTTAAAAGGACAACAGGGTATCAATCTTCGGATAGATACAATAATAACATGCATACCTTACCACCTCCATGGACTTTCGATGGTTATGTCTTCATGATTACGCTAATTGACAACTAGCTCATGCGAAAGCACGGGCTTTTCATTTTTCCCATGGAAATCTTTTCGGTGGTTAACTAGGTTTTTGCTTTTCCCCCTTAACTACCGAGAACAAAGGTTTTCGGTGGTTAATGAGCGCTATTCAGGCTCGCCTAAACCACTGAAACCTGAGATTCTTTCTTTTGCTTAACAAAACCAAACCAAGAGTTCTTTCCAAGTTTATTTACAGAAAATAGACTCTCTAACATACCTAAAGAAATTTAGAAATAAATCTTTTGGACCACAATCTATCACCTAAAAAGAAAAATCTCCATCAATTTATTTGAGGAGATAACAGTTACTACCAGACAATAAAACACCCATTTATGAAGAATCTCTAAGTACACAGTTTAATTGTTTAGCAGTTGAGTAGAAACAATATTTATTGGTGAAACTATTACCCAAAAATGAAAACATTCTCGAGTTCACCTTATCTCTTCCAACAAAAAAAATAGCTTTATTTGAAGAGGTTATCGCAATGTCTTGCTTGATAATCATGTTATGATAGTGATTGCAGTGTTGATGGAACAATTTTAGGGTTTATTCTCATAATAACATAGTTAGAAAGGTTCAATTACTCCAAATATTTGTTTGATTCCATACATGATCAATTTGTCTAGTTTCCTTCTCTGAAATATTTTAGGTATCATTCCTACTTGTTTTATCTCATGATCTATTATCGGTTTTCTCGTTTTGAGCATTTGGGATTGAACAAAGTTGATCAGGAAGGTAAACCTCTTATGGTTTTAGAGTGGACAAAGATAGTTAGAGATCAAAGTCAAGAAAATGGTTTTAAGATCTTTGTAGACCAATTCATGTGCATTGTTTATACAATTGTTCATAATGTAAACAATTGCTTCAATTGAGTCCAAATTCTAGAGTAGGAGATTGGTATATTTTTTATGAATGTTTTGTTACTGGGATTTATGGTTTAGAGCTTGAGCCATACTTGCTTCTAGGTTTCCTAACTCCAAGAAATTTTCATTTGGAATATATTAGGCAAAGACTAAACTGGAATTTTATTCATTCTGTTGCAAGAAACCAAATGGTCACTTTTTGTTTGCCTACTGAAGTTTTCTCTTTTCTAATAAAAAGTAAGTATGCTTTGCCCGTGGTAAATAAAATCTTGGTCTTTTAATTTTATGGAGAGAAAAGCTTGGAATTATGATCCATATCATGTTGTTTTTAACCCAAGAGTTTCCATTAGCTCTACCCCTTATATTCGTCGTGCATGTCTAGATATAAAGAGATTGGAAAATAAAGAGAGTCGAACAAAAG
The DNA here is from genome assembly GCA_009831015.1 of Picea engelmannii. Taxonomy (NCBI): domain Eukaryota; kingdom Viridiplantae; phylum Streptophyta; class Pinopsida; order Pinales; family Pinaceae; genus Picea; species Picea engelmannii. Next base: position 25,430 of record ML837416.1, on the reverse strand, counting down.
TACAAGAGGTTATGCAAGGACAACATTTTTTATCCAGTGTAAAACAAACTATCAAGAAATTACCAGTCAATAAGAAGAATGTATCAACTAGGTTCATTTAATTAATAATGATTAACCTTCAAATATAGTAAATGAGGTAGTGAATTCTATTGCAACAATGGCAGTGAGTCCAAATAGTGGTACAATAATGCAAGAAATGGATTATCTCATGGAGATTTATGATAAATTAGAAATCCCGATGAAAAAGGTAGAAGCAGAAGAACCAATTGAGAAAGATGAAAGTCAAGCAAGTGAGTCACCACCAAAAATAATGAGAATATATTTAGGTTTAGTGAGTATAGGTTCAAATTCGTAATTAGTAGAAAAGTGAGAGGAACACGTTGTTGAGAAGCAAAGAGAGAAGAACATAAATGCTAGTGGATTAATTCTTCAAAAGTCAATCATTACAATCATTCAAACTCTAGCAATGAATAAAAATAATGAAATGATATAGGATAAATGATACATGATGTGGGAATTTCTAAAGAAATATTAATGATTGAAAAGAATGTTGATATTTTCATAGAGATGGTTCTAAATAAAAAATAGTCTATGCGGACAAGGGAAAGTTTTTTTTCTCAAACAAGTCATGAAGGACTAGGACCTCCTAGACTATTGACTTCATTGAATTATGATCAAGGAACATTCGACATGGTCATCCTACATCCAAATTTCAATAAAACCGAGGGAGAAATAAAGTCTCATCAATGTAAGATAACAAAGGTGAAATTTGATCTTGACAAGATGCCAATGGGGGAGAAAATTTAATGGCATATAAACAATATGGTAAAATGGTGTCAAGAGATTTGATTCAAGCCACGGTATGTGTCAAGATATTGGTAATAATGGTGGCCAAATTAGAAAATAAATTGAAACAAGAAAAGGTTGTGAGCAAAGAAAGGTTAGTAAACATTCACGATAGAGAACACCGAGTAATTCCTCTTGGAGAATATCCTAGTGATAAACATGGGGCCAAGTCTTTAATCAAAGAGAAATATAAGGAAATACATCTATTAGAGTCAAAATTGAAGATACCATCATATGAACATATCCAAACTAAAGAGATTGTTGAAGCACAAAAGGAAAAGGAGTAGTTTATAACCGAGCAAGTGACCAAGTTGAAACAACAAAATATTAATTTGGGAGACATAATTGAGAAGTTGGATGAATAAAAGGAAGCAATACTCCAGCTAGCTTGGCTCTAAAGGAATCCATTCCTTAAGTAAATATCATAAAAGAGCAGATAGTGAGTTCTAAAAATCAAATCTTTGCAATCTCAAAGGAGCTAGCAATAGCCAAAACAAATACCCACTGGAAGAGTGTAGAAATTATAAATATGAAAGAACAAATTGAAAAAATAAATATGATGATTGTTATAAACAACTAGTTGATAGGGACAAATTATTGTTGATGTCACTAAGCGAATTGAGGATTTGAAAAAATATTAGAAGCTAAAAAATGAGTAGCTAGAAAGAAATTTATGATTGGAGCAAAGCATGTGATATAGTACAAAATAATATTGATAATCGAAAAGCTCTAGGGTCATTTTGATGTTGTACAACAAACTAAAATTTTAGCTTGTCAAGTGTAGATTGAAATTGTCAAAGTGTGGCACAATTAGGAGACAAAGTTCAAGTAACAGAGGAGGTAATCAATTTTTTGAATGGAAGAACTCAACTTGGGTTAATTGTTATAGGTGTCAAAGACCAAACTTTTATGATCAAGGTAGCCAGTGAAATACATATCAAGAAAAACTTAATAACGTTAGGACATAATAAGTGTAATGCAGTTGGTCAGCATGCTCAAACTTTAAGAGACAATTTTAAACCATCATTTGAGTTAGAATTGCATTCTCCATGGATGAGTGATAATTGGTTCTACAATACCAAGGAACACAATGAGTCGTTGATAAAACAAAGAAACAATACTGAGCAGTTTAGGGATGTTATTGTCCCACTCAAAGGCAAAAACCGATATTTGAAAAGCTTTCACTCAATTCAAGGCTTTTGAATATTATTACAAATTTACATCAGATTTTACCACCCACTTCCTTTGACCTATTCACAAAATTAGATATTGTTATGAGCAAAATGTCAACATTTAAATATCCCAAACGGAATGAATGGGGTTTAATAGCCATATTATGAAGCAAAGATCCAAGGGCAATGTAAGTGCCTCAAGTCACTTCCATGTCATCACCTCAACCCCTTCCTGGAAGAAAAATAAATGTATGACTCAATAGACAAGTTATGGATATTCCAGGCATATCACAAGGAAGGATGAACAATTTTATAGGATTTTTGAGTACCACTCTATTATTTTTGGAAAATCGTTATTTTAAAAAACAATTAAGGTTCATGGTGTAAAAGGGAAGAGAAAGAAGAAGAAAGCATCAGGATTTGGACTGAAAATTGAACTTGCTTCTGTTATCCATATCGATCATTGTGGAGAGAAAAATATTTTAAACATTCTCGGTTTTATGATCTTTTGAGGTTTCAAAGGATTCATCCCTCCTTCAATCAATACTTTTTAATTAATCATGTATTTATTTTAAGTCTTTTACGTTTGTTATAGTTATTTAAATTGTAATGTCCCCACTATAATCCCCAGTTTAATTAATGCAGTGTAGATATGAAATGTGGCCATGGCCAAACGATATAATGCGAATTGTGTTTCTGAATTTTAATAAATAAAATGTGATGCCAACTACTGGGGGATATGGATAAATATGGGGGCTAATTAATCCACAAGAGAGAGGAGGGTTTAAGAGAATATCTAAGAGAAGGGTATAAGGGGAAATTATCCATGTCTATTAGTTCAACCCACTTAGTAAAATTACTATTGGGATATGAACCTTCTATTTTTTTTATTAAGTGTTCCCAAAGCTAATCATTGAATACATGTAAGAGAGTGGGTGTGAGAAGTCACATCCCATAGTTATTAGGAGCATGGGGGGGCTGAGTACAATTAGTTTGGGGAAGGGTGTAAGTCAAGCAAGTAAGCCAAAGAAAGGAAATTTGTATGGGGAGTTACAACAATTTTTCGATGATCGTGTTTTTGCATAAACAACAAGAAGAGAACAAAGAAGAAGAGCTTTGGAGCTGGATCAATCATGGAGCGTATTTGGGGAAGAAGACTGAAGAGACAGGTTGTCGATCCTGAAGAGTGAACACCTATGTGAGTTTCCCTGTAACAACAAGTGATTGTTGTTGTTTTCCTGGTAGTTTTCCTAGTAGTGAACTCCCTTGAGTTTCCCAATAGTGAGATTCTCGATTACTTGTGCTAGAGAGACCCCGATAAACAAATGGGAGGCCTAATCGATTGAGAGCAATGAAGGGGTGCATGTAAGTTTTAAACTAGTAAAGAAAAGCAATGCATACAAATTCTTAAGCAAGATTGAAAGTAATCAATGGATCATACACATAGTACATAGAGATTTACACTAGAAATCGAGAGAAAACCAACCTTCCTTGGTGTTGAACCTTTCAACACTTCATTGTCTTAATTTCACCATTAACAATACAATATATACAATATTTTAGGTATTCCACAACTAACAAAACCCTAATCCCTTAATCTAGGATTAATTAAGAAAACCGCTAAAAATAGCAAAAAACCGCTAAAATAGAAAAAATAGAAAAAATCACACCCCCTGCACACATGCAAATAATATAACACGTACCCAACATTCTCCCACTTGTTGTTTTCTTTGCATACAAGGGGTCACATGATCACATGATCAACAATCCAGGGCAACAATGGCCATTATTTCTCTACACCAGGAAAACTTCTCAGTGCTCACAAAATTTGTCAATGAATCTACAATATTCTTCAAAGTGTCAACCTTCTCCAACAACACCTTCTTGTCTTCAACCATGTCTCTCAAAAATTCATACTGAACATCAATATGTTTTGTCTTTGAATGATAAGCTAGGTTCTTTGCCAAAAGTATTGCACTTTGACTGCCACAATCTAATATTATTGCTTGTTGTACCAACCCAATACGTAAACACAATATGTGTAACCATATTACTTCCTTGAATGCATGAGTGGCTCCCATGTATTCAACTTTTGTAGTTGAGAGTGCCACTATAGTCTGTCTTTTACAAATCCAACTTATTGCTCCTCCAAATAGTTTAAACACAAACCCACTTGTAGATCTTCAACAATCCAGTTCTCCAACCCAATCTACATTAACAAACCCATGTATGCCCAACATTTTGTCCAATTCAGGTCTCCTTTAGTAGCACAATCCATAACTAGAAGTGCCACACAAATACCCTAAAACCCTCTTTGCTCCTTCCCTAGTTTTGACATATACCTACTAAAAAATCCCACTGCATGAGCAATGTTCGATCGAGTACAAACCATTGCATACATCAAATTTCCAGCCGCACTAGCATATAGATCATGGGACATGTCCTCTTCCTCTTCCTATGTCTTGGGACACTTATCTAGAAATAAATTTACACCTATAGGAATATAAACCTTGATCGGTTTACTTCCCTACATATTAAACCTCTGCAATATTGTCTCAACATATTTTCTCTGATTCAACCGAAGTTTCTAGTTTGCATGATCTCTTTTAATCTCCATTCCCAGAATGAAGTTAGCAGCCTCGAGATCCTTCATGTCAAATTTGAAGGATAGTTGTGATTTCACCTCCTTGATAACATCCATGTTATTTCCTACCATCAACATGTCATCGAAATACAACACTACATAAATGAAGTGATTACCAACATGCTTGGAATATACACAGTGATCATTCTTACTTCTCACAAATCCCAATCCAAGGATGTAAGTCTCAAAATTTTGGTACCATGTCCTAGGTGATCGCTTCAGACCATATAGTGACTTCTTTAGCTTACAGTCCAACTCTTTCTTTCCTTTCATTGCAAAGCCTTATGACTACTTCATGTAGATTTCTTCTTCCAGATCCCCATGTAGGAATGTTGTCTTTGCATCCATTTGTTCTACTTCAAAATCAAAAGCAACAACAATAGATAAAATAAATCTAATAGAAGTTAAATTCACAAGAGGAAAAAAAATTCACCAAAGTCAATTCCCTCTACCTTAGAATAACCTTTTGCTACTAATCGAGCTTTGTATTTCACCACTTTGCATTCTACATTCAACTTCTTCTTAAACAACCATTTGTTTTCAATGGCCTTTCTTCCAGTTGGCAACCTAGCTAGATCCCATGCCTCATTCTTATCCAAGGCATCCATCTCTTCAACCATGGCCTTCTTCTAGAGTTTACCATCCTTTGAATTCACTTCTTTCCTAACAGTTTTGGGATCATCATCAGTAATAGATAAAGCAAAATTAGCATGAAATCAGGTGGACTATAATTTTTGGTTGCCTTCTTTCCCTCATTTATCTCCTCAATAATCGAGTACGAGGTTCTTCTTCTTTTGATTCATCTTCTTTCATTGATTAGATTTTTCATCATCCAACTCAAACTCTATTTTCTTAGGTTCTCTTTGCCTTGGTAGGAATTCTTGTTCGAGAACATATTTAAGCTATCTAAAAACAACATCCTGACTATAAACAATCTTCTTAGTTTATGGGTTCCAATGCTTATAACTTTTCATACCATCTTTATAACCAATAAAGATACACTTTTCAGCTTTGTTATCTAGCTTACTCCTATTCTCCTTTGTAAAATGTGCATAAGCATCACAACCAAACACTTTGAGATGTTCAAGAGAGGGTTTCTTACGGGTCCATACCTCACGTAGAGTTTTGTCCACGTTTGTTGATGAGGGTGATCTATTTACGAGGTGACATGTAGTACCCACTACCTCTGCCCAAAATTCTTATTCCAACCCGAGATCACATCTACCTCCAATCTTCAACACTCAAAACTCCATTGATGGTCAGGAAACTCCATGTTAAAACAACTCTATATGCAAAAATGTGAATGTGTAATTCTGGTCTCCTCCCCATATGAAGTTCCCTTCTTTCTCTTGATTGCTTGACTTGCTCTCTTCCCCAAGTTGATTGTACTTATCCCCCGTGCTCTTAATAACTATGGGATGTGACTCTAACACCCACCCTCTTACATGAATTCAATGATTGGGCTATAAAACACTCAACAACTAATAGAATATTCATGGCAATGATAATTTAGAAGGAGATGGTTTGGGTTTAATAAACATGGGTAATCTCTCCCCCTTGGACCCCTTCCCTCTCTCGTGGATACTTAGCCCCCAAATCTCCGTCTACAATTGGCAATACATTTTATTCTTTATGTTCAATTTACACATTTACATATTACATCGCTTTGTCTCTCATCCACATACTACATTTACAATATATCACTTGGCTCTCGGCCATGTACTACATCTACAAAATAGATTGCTAATTTTGGGTTTGAAAACAGAGATGTTATATTCCCCTCCCCTACAAAATGCATTGTCTTTGGTGCACATAACCATACAATTTACATGTTGATATATATATATATATATATATATATATATATATATATATATATATATATATATATATAAACATTACATCAAAATACTTGATAATTTCGCAACTTAATGACTCACACACAAATTCCAACCAGTAACTCCCCTTTCCCCTCAACCTATACGTTAGTTGGACAGGAAATCTAGAAGTTGTGGATCCAAGAACTTCGGTTGCCAAAATGGAGTCTTCATTCATTTATGCACAAATGTACATTCATTTTTCTTCAAAAATTTTAAAAATTTGCAGGTACATTTCCCGCATCGCTTCCTCGTGCTCCCATGTAGCGTCTTCAGGACTATAAAAAGTCCATTAAACCTTTACCAAGCCGATGGCTTTGTTCCTAAGCACTTTGACTTTCCGATCCAGGATGCACACTAGTTCCACCCGAAAACCCCCTTCATGTTCCACCTAGATCACATTCCAATCAATCACATGATTAGGATCAGGTACATATTTTTTTAATCAAGACACATGGAACACATTATGAATTTTTATGGATGCAGATAATGCTAGCATGTATGCAACTGGTCCTATGTTTTCTAAGACCTCAAAAGGCCCACAATATCTCTTTGCCAACTTTGGGCAACTTCCCAGTTTTAGTGAGCTTCTCTTAGCTTTAACTTTTAAAAACACATGCTCTCCCACTTTGAATTCTCTATGTGTCGTCTTTTTATCGACATAGCTCTTTTATCGATCTTGTGCAACTTTCAAATTCTACCTAATCTTTACCATTTGTTCTTCCATTTCCTTTAACAATTCAAGCCCAATCAAAACTCTCTCTACTGGGTTATCCCAACTTACTGGTGTGTTGCATTTTTTGCCATATAATTCTTTAAATGGGCTCATCTTCAATGATTCTTGATACCCATGATTATAGGCAAACTCAATTAAATGGATATAGTCCTCCCACCTAGAAGGCTTGCCTGTTACATACATTCTCAACATATCCTCAATTATCTGATTAATTCTCTTTGTCTGCCCATCTGACTTTGGGTGATATGTTGTACTGAAATTCAAATTCATCCCAAATCCCTTAAAAAACCCTTTCCAAAAATTGGAAGTGAACTTGGGATCTCGATCTGACACTATTGCCTTAGGCACACCATGTAGCCTAACAATTTCTCTCATGTAAATTTCTGCAATATTGGTTGCCTTGTGAGTTACTTTTACTGGAAGGAAATGTGCAACATTTATAAGCTTATCCACCACTACCATGATGGAATCATGTTGCCTTGTTGTCCTAGGCAATTTGGTAATGAAATTAATAGTAACAACTTCTGATTTACATTCGGGAATGTGCAATGGTTGCAACAATCCCGCTGGATGTCTATGCTCAACCTTGACCTTCTGACATTCCATGCATCTAGCCAAATAATCACTGACATCTTTCTTCATACTAGGCCAAAAATATTGGCATACTACAACTGTAATAGTTTTATGATATCTTGAGTGCCAGCATATGGAACATTATGCATCTCTTTTAGAACTAAGTTTCTCAATTCCCAAGAAATGGAAACATAAACTATGTTCCGAAATAAGAGTATTCCATCCTCTTTCATTTGCAATCCTTATATTTCTATTGTATACCATTCTACTGTAAGCTTTCTCTAACTTGCACATAATGTTGATACGTTATTACAGTCTCTAGAATTCTATCTTTTAAATTTGTCTTGTACATACTAATGGTTGTAGCAAGCATTTTATGCACCCTTTTGCTCATTGCATCAACCACCTTGTTCTCTTTTACTTTTATGTGCTTGATATCAAAGTTATATTCACTAAGAAATTCCAGCCATCTAGTTTGTCTAGAACTTAGTGTTGGTTGTTCAAACAAATATTTCAGACCACTATGGTCCGTCCTTAATTCAATATTTTTTCCCATAAGATAATGCCTCCACATCATTAAGGTATGTACTATGGCTGCCAACTCTAAGTCATGTGTAGCATAATTCCTTTCATGTTCCTTCAATTTTATGGACTCGTGACAAATTACATGTCCATTTTGCATAAAGACTACGACAAGCTCTTCCTTGCATGCATCAATGCACACAAAAAAAATCCTCATCTATATCTGCAACCTTTAAAATAAGGGCACTGGTTGACAGATCCTTTAAGCACTAGAATTTATCTTCACACTTAACACTCCACTCAAACTTCACTCCCTTCTTTTGCATGTATGTTATTGGGTGTGCAATCTTGGAGAATCCCGCAAAGAATCTCCTATAGTAAGCAGCTATACCTATGAATGATCTAACCTCTGAAATGTTTGTTGGCGCTCACAAAATCTTGATTTCTTCAATCTTTTTCATATCCATTGCTATGCCATCTTCTCAAACAATGTGACCCAAATAATGGATCTGCTATTGATAAAAAGTGCATCTACGCAATTTGGCATACAATTGGTGCTCTCTTAACACTTGTAGTGCCATCCTTAGATGTCGCTCATGCTCTTCCTCTGTCTTGGAATAGATAAGGATGTCATCCAAGAATACAATGACAAAATTGTCCAGGAAATCTTTGAACACCCCATTCATCAAACACATAAATTTAGTTGGTGCATTTGTCAACCCAAAAGGCACCACTACAAACTCATAGTGTCCATACCTTGTCCGAAAGGTTGTTTTGCTAGTATCATCTTCTTTGATTCTCACTTGATGATAGCCTGACCTCAAGCCAATCTTGGAGAATATATTTGCTCCTTTCAGTTCATCAAAGAGATCAACAATCCTTGCCAAAGGATATTTATTCTTGATTGTAACCTTGTTTAGTTGTCTGAAGTCAATACATAACCTCAACATTCCATCTTTCTTTTTGACAAAAAGAATTGGGGCACCCTAAGGAGAAACACTTGGGCGTATGTACCCTTTCTTTAACAACTCTTGTAGCTACATTTGCAACTCTTTTAGCTCTGGTGTGTTCATTCTATAATTAGTCTTGGATACTGGGGCAGCTTGAGGCATTAAGTCAATAGAAAAATATATATCCCTCTTTGGTGGAAATCTTGGAAACTCCTTAAACACGTCTTAAAACTCCTTCAAGACTAGAAAATATTCAATACTTGGTTCTTTATCCTTAATTGGCTCTTCCACATGGGTTGCATATATCTAGCACCCTTTTCTAAAACTTCTTTTCAGTTGCAATGTTGAAATCTCTCAGACATATATAGGCCTTGTAATACCTTGCACTATTATTGGATTCCATTCTTCATCAAGACATGTGAAAACCTTGTTATAACAATCTAAAACAACACGATGCTCTTCTAGCCAATCCATACCAATCAAGCAATCATAAGACCCCAATGGTATGATGTTTGAATATGCCTTAGTGTTAGTTCCATTCATGTTTATAGGGCATTTTTTAACAAGCTCATTAATTATTCTCTTGGTTCTAGTAGGTAGATGAACTAACCAAGAATTTTCATGCTTACATTTCTTCAATTTAAATCTTTCAATTAACTTTGGATCTATATAGCTATGACTAGCTCCAGAATCAATTAAAATAGCTATGGGTTGATTATCAATCTTACCTTCCACTTCAATCATGTGGGATTGATAGTCTACTTGT
>ML837416.1:0-15244 GCA_009831015.1 Picea engelmannii | reverse complement strand
TTGCAATCCTTATATTTCTATTGTATACCATTCTACTGTAAGCTTTCTCTAACTTGCACATAATGTTGATACGTTATTACAGTCTCTAGAATTCTATCTTTTAAATTTGTCTTGTACATACTAATGGTTGTAGCAAGCATTTTATGCACCCTTTTGCTCATTGCATCAACCACCTTGTTCTCTTTTACTTTTATGTGCTTGATATCAAAGTTATATTCACTAAGAAATTCCAGCCATCTAGTTTGTCTAGAACTTAGTGTTGGTTGTTCAAACAAATATTTCAGACCACTATGGTCCGTCCTTAATTCAATATTTTTTCCCATAAGATAATGCCTCCACATCATTAAGGTATGTACTATGGCTGCCAACTCTAAGTCATGTGTAGCATAATTCCTTTCATGTTCCTTCAATTTTATGGACTCGTGACAAATTACATGTCCATTTTGCATAAAGACTACGACAAGCTCTTCCTTGCATGCATCAATGCACACAAAAAAAATCCTCATCTATATCTGCAACCTTTAAAATAAGGGCACTGGTTGACAGATCCTTTAAGCACTAGAATTTATCTTCACACTTAACACTCCACTCAAACTTCACTCCCTTCTTTTGCATGTATGTTATTGGGTGTGCAATCTTGGAGAATCCCGCAAAGAATCTCCTATAGTAAGCAGCTATACCTATGAATGATCTAACCTCTGAAATGTTTGTTGGCGCTCACAAAATCTTGATTTCTTCAATCTTTTTCATATCCATTGCTATGCCATCTTCTCAAACAATGTGACCCAAATAATGGATCTGCTATTGATAAAAAGTGCATCTACGCAATTTGGCATACAATTGGTGCTCTCTTAACACTTGTAGTGCCATCCTTAGATGTCGCTCATGCTCTTCCTCTGTCTTGGAATAGATAAGGATGTCATCCAAGAATACAATGACAAAATTGTCCAGGAAATCTTTGAACACCCCATTCATCAAACACATAAATTTAGTTGGTGCATTTGTCAACCCAAAAGGCACCACTACAAACTCATAGTGTCCATACCTTGTCCGAAAGGTTGTTTTGCTAGTATCATCTTCTTTGATTCTCACTTGATGATAGCCTGACCTCAAGCCAATCTTGGAGAATATATTTGCTCCTTTCAGTTCATCAAAGAGATCAACAATCCTTGCCAAAGGATATTTATTCTTGATTGTAACCTTGTTTAGTTGTCTGAAGTCAATACATAACCTCAACATTCCATCTTTCTTTTTGACAAAAAGAATTGGGGCACCCTAAGGAGAAACACTTGGGCGTATGTACCCTTTCTTTAACAACTCTTGTAGCTACATTTGCAACTCTTTTAGCTCTGGTGTGTTCATTCTATAATTAGTCTTGGATACTGGGGCAGCTTGAGGCATTAAGTCAATAGAAAAATATATATCCCTCTTTGGTGGAAATCTTGGAAACTCCTTAAACACGTCTTAAAACTCCTTCAAGACTAGAAAATATTCAATACTTGGTTCTTTATCCTTAATTGGCTCTTCCACATGGGTTGCATATATCTAGCACCCTTTTCTAAAACTTCTTTTCAGTTGCAATGTTGAAATCTCTCAGACATATATAGGCCTTGTAATACCTTGCACTATTATTGGATTCCATTCTTCATCAAGACATGTGAAAACCTTGTTATAACAATCTAAAACAACACGATGCTCTTCTAGCCAATCCATACCAATCAAGCAATCATAAGACCCCAATGGTATGATGTTTGAATATGCCTTAGTGTTAGTTCCATTCATGTTTATAGGGCATTTTTTAACAAGCTCATTAATTATTCTCTTGGTTCTAGTAGGTAGATGAACTAACCAAGAATTTTCATGCTTACATTTCTTCAATTTAAATCTTTCAATTAACTTTGGATCTATATAGCTATGACTAGCTCCAGAATCAATTAAAATAGCTATGGGTTGATTATCAATCTTACCTTCCACTTCAATCATGTGGGATTGATAGTCTACTTGTCTGTTGTCCAAGGTTGCATAGATCCTTGGCATGGTTTTCTCCACGTCCTCTATTGTCTCCTCTTGCTAGATGTTATGCAAGGTATTCACCTTATCTCCTCGATGAGGACCATCTTTATACTTTTGATCTCCTTCACATCCCCAACACTTTATGGGTTGTTGTCTTGGCCTCTTTCCCAAGGACTTTGTCATTTTCTAATTGTCTTGAGATGGCTACGCTTGTCGATATGCTTGAGATCTATTCATGATGAAAGGTGGCTTGAATCCTTTCTTCCTTTGATCCATCTTTCGTTTCTTCCTATCATCCCAGACCTTTTGGAAATTTTCCCTTCCTTTGTTTTTCTCATACAAGTACTTGGATTTTCTTATGACTTCTTCTAAATTCTTGGGCTCATCAAACTAAATTTTATCCTTGTAGAAGGTTGGCAGTCCATTCGAGAACCTCTGAATTTTGACCTTCTCATCTCTGATGAAGCTCATGTACCTAAGAAGTTCCAAGAACTTTTTCTCATATTCATCCACAGTCATGTTCCCAAGTTTGAGTTCAAAGAAATCTTGCATCTTCTTGTCATAATATTACTCTCACAAGTATTGTTGTTGAAAATATTTCTTGAACTGCTTCCAATAAAAAAAATTCTCGTCAAGGTGCTTAACCTACTTAAATTGATCCCACCACATAGATGTCTTTCCTTGAAGGTTGTAGGCTTCAATTTTGGATTATGCATTTGATGAGTAGTTATGCAACTGGAAATATTTTCTCATTCCCAGCAACCATGCTTTTGCATATTCACCTTTCTTGTTTTCTCCATCAAATGATGGTGTCTTGATTTTCATCAGCTCCCCTTGCAAGATATCTGACCCATGTCTTCTTCTCTGATGTCTGGCGGGAGATATACTTGGGCTTCTCATCGACCTTGAACATGCATATGTTCCTTGGTCGAGTTCCCTAGGGAATGATGATGTTGGTGCTTGCTAACACTCCTTTCTCGTCTAGAGCCTTCATGATCATCCCTCCTATCACGAGACCTAGACACTTCCACTTGCTTGGCACTAGCTTCTTCCCTTGTGCCTGAATCTTTGTTGACTTACTTCTGCAGCATATTCATGATTTATGGTATCTCTTCTTAAGCTTTCATGATCCTTTCATTATCGGCTCTATATCTCTGCACTTGTCTTTGCAGGCTTCTCACAGTTACAAGCTCTTGCATGTTTCTTCTTCCATTAGAATCAGTCTCAGCATTACCCATGCTGACATGTAGACCTATAATTTATTCTTCATAGCTATAATACCCTTGAGCATCATCCATATCTCTAGTTCTCATGTAGGAACTAAGGTCTGCTATTATTGTATCTCTAATTCTGCAAGAATGTGCATGCAATAATTGTTGTTAGAATTAAGCATATTGTAAAATATTTATTCATTAGATTACAAGTCATTCTTCATTTAAAATTATGAAGAATCTTAATGCACTATTCCAATATATGACTCCTTAAGTGCATTCTTCTCCAAAACAACTTTCCAATGGTTGTACCCATGCTTCATTATGAGTTATGAGCGAAAAGTTACAACAATTACAAGTTGCAATTTCCACTCTTTTACTACTACAAGAATATATTTTGTCACTTCCTGATAAATTTTATTGCCCAAACCAAAATTTTGGGAGGATAGATATCTTCTCCACCTCAAGACCTTTCCAATGATTATTTGTTTGCTCAAATCCAAGCTTTGAGCTAAAAGTTATAGTCCAGAGAAGTTTTTACTATTTTTCCAATTTATCCATGTATGTTACATGTATCTTCTTTCTCTTCCTGCGCATTTTCATGTACCAATACCCAAAAACTGACTCCATGGTTGTCTTCTATGGTTCATAAGATTTCCATATATTTCTATTGTGCCTTAAACAAACTTTTGAGCAAGGAGTTATGCCCTTTGGAAGTAAATTGGTCCTAAAATTTTACCTCCATTGTTTCAGCTCTAACGTTCTCATATGAGCTCCGTTTTGTGCCCGGAATAGCCGGCTGGATAGATCTGTTTGAGTTCTTTTATTTAAGCTATATAGACACAATGTACCTTGGTAAATGCTAATTTTGTGGGTTTTGATTGGCTAAAAATGTCGTTTAGGGCCTCAATATCACCCCGTAAGTTAATGACCCTAAAAAACCAGAAAAATTATCAAAAAATTAATTGTTTATTGTTATGATCGCCTTTAATCTGCACCATTGATCTCAAAATGAGGATAAATCTAGATCGTCAATCCACCCTACATCGACGGTCGACGATTCCTTTTTTTGCTAATTGAACTTTCCCACCGATCTGCTTGACGTCCTATCATCGGTCATTAACCGTCAGTTATATCTCATCGCAAACAAGCGTTGCCCACGAATCTAACTAATCCTCCAACTATCAACAATCAACCATCGGTGAATTACTTTCAAGACCAACTTAGTTACAATTTCATCGAACCCTGACCATCAGTCATCGACCAACTCTTGTCTAATGTGGCATGACACGTTATCCCGAGGTATCAACTTGGATGATGTGGCATGACACGTGGATGTTGACATGGATGATGATGTCATCATCCTCTTTTCCTTCATCGACCATCGACCACTTCTCTTGGAAGACTTTAAAACACTTTGCTAAATCTATTGATGCTCGACCATTGACCATCGATGATCGAAGATTTATCTCTATCGAATGAAAACTCTCACCCAATTCTATCGATCCCCAACCATTGGCCATCGACGATCATCGATCCCCTATGGACGCATGAAACATTCGCTAATTTTCATCGATCCCTGACCATCCACAAATTTCATTAGTGAACTTTGACACTTAGAAATTTTGGCCAAAATTTGTCGATCCTCAACCATTGGCCATCGGTGATCGAAGACTTCTTTTGACCGAACCTAACTATCTGCCCATCTCACCAATTCGACCATCGGTGAATTATGTTGGCGAACTTCAACACTTAGATTTTTTTAATCAAAAAGCAGGTGATTCTCGGACGTCGATCTCACTTAAGATGATCTTGGTCGTTGATTATACTTTGACCTTCCAAACGACCGAAACTAATTTAGACCGTCGATCTATCTCATTTCTCTAACCGTTGAAATGAATTTCAGTCGTCGATCTAGCAACCTTTCCAATCTTCGAAAACATTGGAAATTTTTAAATTTATCAAAAAGAATTTGGGCCATCGATCACGAGATCAAAAGCGATCTTGGTCGTCGATTCTTTAAACTCTCGCAGCTCTGTCGGCCTCCATCAAAACATGAAATCCAACCTTGCAGGTTGAATCTAACTCTGCAATTCGGTCGATTGACACCATTAAACATCTCAGACAGTTCTGGGTAATTCTAAACTCAATTTTTCTCACGCATTTAGGGTTTTTCACTATGGTTCTCCACCGTTTTTCCCCAAATTCGCTTAGACCACAGTCTATATCAATGAATTTGCTCAAATTCGCACTGGTTCTTGGCCCATATGGGTCCAATGTTTAACCAATAGCTCTTATACCAGATTGTAACGTACTCAGCCCTCAACTGATTCACATCACTGCTAAAAACAACCCAATATTTTTTTGGATACTAAATCTAAATGCGAAAAAAACCCACAACATGACATTCACACACATGCAATTGTCTATCTTGCTTAAAAATGTAAATACAATCATTTAACTATGTTGAGTAACAATTAAATAACACACAACAACATTCAATCACATAAATGGTAATTCATGTGCATCATTCTACTCACAACAAGCACAATAACCAAATATATCTCAGAGTAAATTGCACAACAAGTATACCATAACTTAACATCAGTAAACACAACAAATATGAGCACTTATCTTATAAAAGTATGCAACCTACTGCAGAGGATGGACGTTCGACACCCCCAAGTGGGGGCTATGAATCCATAAGAGATGGTGGTCCCTAAGGCTGGCTAATGTCTCCCTCTCACAATCAAACTCACAACTAATTCTAGTCCAACAACTCTCTTCCCGTCAACTTGCACAACCCAAGGGATGGAATCCCCCTTCACTGCCCATAGTCCCTCGGACATTTCCACTCCCCTCGAGAGCTACCAACACAAGTTGGACGAAAATTCTACTTACTGGGACCTTAGAAATTCTATAGCTGCAACACGAATTCGCTCTGCAACGAAACATGTGCTTCCTTGGACGAATTTCGAACAAAACTTCACTCATAGACCCACAACCTCTTTCTCCATGAATTTCTAACTCCAAACAGCTGCCATATGTGATCCACATGGATGTTAGTGGCCTCCCACCTATTCCAAAAGGCTCATTTTGGTAGTTTTCCAGTTTGGAAGTTGTCTCCTAGTTTTCAGGTCCCTAACTTCCAGGGTTGTTTTGAGGCCCTAAACAACGTTTTTAGGGCTCACCATAGTCAAACTATACTTGGAGTCAAAGTATGATGGTCACATGTATAGACCTCGGATAGAAATTTCCAACGGACTATCGTGCGCCTAAAACCGAGATCGTATGCAAAAGTTACGACCCCGAGAAGTTGATGTACTAACTTACCCCAACGGGGCCCACATGACTTTTGGCGCTTCATCTCCTAGGGTTAGGTTTTTGGATGTCTAGAGTTTTTGGCATTCCTGTTTATTTTAAAAAATCCTCCAGAACCTCATTGTAATCATCTTCTTGTGAATGAGCGCAACCGTCACATCTCTTCTCAGAGATAAGCTGCCACCATTCCAGCAAGCTTGTTTTTTGCAGTATTTTGCAATTTCAACTTATTTCCTTATTGAATAGAAACCAATTTTACTGTATCTCTGTTATTTTGTGTTAAGCATCTTTTAGTAATTTGTATTTGTTTCGCTCTGCTCATAAAATCTAGATCAGTGGTATGCAAGAGGTCTTCTCCTTGTCGTTTTTAATGCATGTCCCCAACTAGGTCAAAGTACAAAGAATTGGGTCTCGAGCTTGTTTCTCTTGCAGACAAAAGCTCTCACACACCCAAGCGACCTATCATGGCGGGAGAAAATAAAGACGATGAGACATGAGATCCTTTCAAAATGTTGCTTGAGGAATCCCTCACACAATAGAGGAACGAGATGATGGATAGTTTCGTGCAAATCCTTTGGCAGCTACCAACAGGCGAAGCAACTTCCTCGAGCGGAGGCACCGCTCCCTTCAAGGTACAAATCAATTTCGATATTCCTATATTTGAAGGTCAAATAGATGCATATGTTGTAAACAAGTGGATAAATATACTAGAAGGGTATTTTTCTGTCCATAACTTTTTGAATAAAGAAAAAATTACTTTTGCGCTCCTCAAAGCAGTTCCCCATGTCAAAGATTGGTGGGAAACTTTATGTGAGCAAAGGAAACATAGGAACCCTCATTATTTACAGTCGCGGTCACCTGGGAATCCTTTGAGGATGCTATTAAGGAACAATACTACCCTATCGAAAGTTATGACGACCTATATACAAAATGGACCACACTGCAGCAAGAAAGAGACCAAGCAGTGGCAAGAAAGAGACTAAGCAGTGCATGAGTTCACAAATATCTTCCATACCTTGCGTACCAAGTTGGGTATCAAAGATTCTGAGTAACATCTGGTGCTCAAGTATCACGGTGCTCTGCATCGATACATCCACACTGAAATGGAATTTCTGGACATCTTGTCCCTGGGCACGACCTATCGATATGCCATCAAAATCGAGCATAAGCTCAAACATAGGACGCGGCAATTTGGGCCTCTAGGAACCCCGCACAACAAAAGCAAGGAAAGGGTGGCCCCAACTTGCAGACCAAAGGACAGAGCAAAGATAGTCATCATCAGGACAACCAATCCAAGCCGCAGGCAAAGAGGGACACCTGAGAGACAAAGAAAGATACCAGGAAGTGGTGGGACTTCCATAAGAGCCCCTGGCATAAAACTGTCGATTGTCGTTCAAAGCAGTCATTGGTGGCTGAGGTGAAAGCCTCTAAATTAGATGCGGGTTCCAACTCTGAGTCAGAATCAAAATGGGGGAGACAGATCATTGACACAGAACCCAGTGCTATTGTTGCCACCACCAAGCTCCAGCCCAATGAACTAGACGAGCCAGAGGAAGGAAAGCACCTTTTTCATTCACAGATGTGGGTGAAGGGTATCCCGCTGCACTTCATCGTTGATAGTGGTAGCCAGAAGAACCTCATCTCAACAGAGGTTGTCAAGCAGCTCGCCCTGCCGACAACGCCGCACCCGCAACCATACACCATTGGAAGGCTTCGCCAAGGAAGCGATATCCGCGTCAACCAACAATATCGTCTATCATACGACATCAAGCCCTTCAAAGATGAGGTATTGTGTGATGTTTCTCCTCTTGAAGTTTGTAATGTTATTTTGGACCAACCGTATTTAAGGAAATGTTATCTTATATATGATTCTAGGCCTTGCAGTGTTATTATTACTTTGAACAAGAAATTGTACATGATACCCGAGGAAGTCCCACCTAGTGTTATTTCCTTGATCTCTGCCAAGAAATGCAGGAAGTTCATCTCGCAGAAGAGGAAGTTTGACTTCTTCGTGATTCGCTCTCAGAGTGAGCGAAATATTGCAGCCACATCTAGGGCTTCCGTGGCTGACCTCTCCACACAGTAGAAGCAAGTGGATAAGGTCGTGGAAGAATACTTGAATATCTTCTCCTCACCTACTGGGGTACCTCTCCACTGTCAGGTCAAGCATCCCATCGATCTAACCTCCGATGCATCATTTCCCAATGGGCCAGTCTACCACCACTCTCTATTAGATAACGAGAAGATCAAGTGGTGGATCCAAGAACGGCTCCACAAGGGGCACATACGTACCATCTCATCACCTTGTAGAAACCCAATCATGCTTGTACAAAAGAAAGATGGAACCTAGAGACTCTGCATTGATTACTGGGCCCTGAATAAAATCACAGTTAGAAACCGGTACCTGATTACCCAAATTGACGACCTCCTTGATCAGCTCACGGGGGCCAAATACTTCAGTAAGATTGATCTGAAGTCTGGCTACCACCAGGTCTCGATAGAACAAACAGATGTATGGAAGACCGCCTTCAAGTCAAAGGAAGGTCTTTTTGAATGGTTGGTCATGCCCTTCGATTTGAAAAATGCTCTAGCCACTTTCATGAGGATGATGGACGATATCCTGCGACCATTTACTAATACTTTTGTAGTGGTGTATTTAGATGACATCCTCATCTACAACAAGACTTGGGCGGAACACTTGCGGCATATTCAGTAGGTTTTGCACACCCTGCGGCAGCACAAGCTATACGCCAACTTGGAAAAATGATCCTTTGGCATGGGAAGGGTCCATTACCTGGGCTAGATCATCGATCAACATGGTGTACATGTGGATCCATCCAAGATCCAGGTCATACGTGACTGGCCAGCCCCAACCACACTCACTAAGCTTTGGAGCTTCTTGTGCCTGGCCAATTTCTACCGCAGGTTCATGTCGGGATTCTCCCATATTTCTTGGGCCCTCAGCCAAGCAACCAGGGGTGGTGGTAAGGAAAAATTTGTGTTGCGTCGGTCCCAACAACAAGAATTCGATGATTTGAAGCAACGCTTGTGCTCAGCCCCAATACTTTCATTACCAGACCTACAACAACCCTTTGAGATCGAGATAGATGCTTCACACTATGATGTGGGTGTCGTTCTCACTCAGCATAACCACCTCGTGGCCTATCAGAGTGAGACACTATCATATGATGTCCGCAAGTACCCTACTTATGACAAAGGAATTTACTCCATTATGCAAGCCTACCGCCAGTGGAGACATTTCATTCTTGGGAAGAAGACAACTATCCACACTTATCATAAGCCACTGCAATTCATGAAGACACAAGGTAAATTGCAGAATGACCGCCATTAGAAGTGGTCCACATACTTGCAACAATTCCACCTCAACATCAGGTATAAAACAGGAAGTACCAACCGAGTCACAGATTGCCTCAGCCAACCGCCAGTCCTGGCACTCACCACGGTGCTAGACTCTTGCGACCACGAGACCTCTGGATGGCCCCAACTCTATGATATAGACCCGGACTTCGCCACCACCTACCAAATGTTGGGTGCAAACTCAGTTGCTGCTAATTTACATCTTCGGGACGGGCTATTATGTCATCTGGGCCATATCTGTGTTCCATCAAGCGAGCGAGAAAAGTTTATTTGGGAAGCCCACTATAATCAGGTGGCAAGACACTTAGTCATCGAAAACATAGTGGCAATGCTACAGAAACATTTTTACTGGCCGAACTTCGACAGGATATCAGCAAGTATATCAGGTCCTGCACTGCCTAGGCTTTTTACCAAACCGACCACGTAGAAACAGGGCATGTACACCCCTATGCCTAGTCCTAACAGGCCATGGGAATCCATCTCAATGGACTACATGTCCGGTCTCCCATCCACCAATAGGGGCAATGACTGTGTTTTTCTGGTTCTTGATCGCTTTTCTAAAATGATGATTCTGGTCGCCTGCAAGAAGAACATCACAGCAAAGGCCACTACCAAGCTCTTCTTTGAACGAGTCTGGGTACATTTTGGAATCTCGCAAACCATTGTTTCAGATAGGTACAGTTGGCTTCTTAGCATATTATGGTCAAGCCTCTCGTCACTATTGGACACCAAGCTCACCAAATCCACGGCCTTCCACCCCCAGACAGATGGCCAAACTGAGGTCGTAAATCGAATGATCATGCATATCCCGCACATGTACAATTCAAAGAACCCTTGCACATGGGATGAGAGTCTTCCCTTTGTTCAACATAGCTACAACCGACCCCTGCATAGCTCCACCGACCACAACCCCTTTCAGGTGGAGTTAGGATTCCAACCATTGGGTCCCATGGATGTTGTACTACCCCTTGCAGCCACCTCGACGGACTCATCCCCTACTCCAACTGAAGCTAAAAAATCCACCTGGTTCATTGAGCGGATCCATTACATCTGCCAACAGGTTCAGGATATTCTACAGAAGTCCATTACCAAGTACAAGGAGTGCCATGATCAACATCGAGTGCCACATAAGTTTCAGGTGGGAGACAAAGTTTGGTTGCACTTGTAGAAAGAATGCCTTACAAAGGCCCATCAAAAACTTCACCCACTCCATTATGGGTCGTACACCATCACCAAGGTTGTGGGTGACAATGCTTTTGAGTTCAACATTCCTCCTTTCCTTGGCCTGCACCCAGTGTTCAACATGGATCTCCTTTGACCTTATTTCCCAACATTATTAGACACCTGAGAGATAGCAGAATAATTGACAGCAACAGAGCTCAACTCCAACTGCATACAACAGGCATCTAGTGATCAAATTGTGGACACACAGGTCAAGGGCACTCACCAACAAAGGATCCAACTTTATCAAGTTATCAAAGTAGGCAACTCCTGCACCAAGGCGAGTGGCTCACCCGGACTAAACTCAACAAAAATTTCCTCATCTGATGGGGGAACTCAACGCAATGGAGACCATTGATTCAAAGGGGGGAGGATTGATCCATATGGATGTCGATGTCCTCCCACCTATTCCACTTAGTTCATTTTGGCAGCTTTTTCCTAGTTTTTGGGTCCCTGACATCTGGGGCCGTTTTGAGGCCCTAAACAACGTTTTTAGGGTTCACCACAGTTACATTGCTAAAAATGATAGATTTTGATTGCCACATGTGTAGTCCTCGGATAGACCTTTCCAACGGGCTATCGTGTGCCTAAAACTAAGATAGTATGCAAAAGTTACGACCCCGAGAAGTTGATGTACTAACTTACCACAATGGGCCCCACATGACTTTTGGCGCTTCATCTCCAAGGCGCTTCATCTCCAAGGGTTAGGTTTTTGGGTGTCTAGGGTTTTTGGCATTCCTGTTTATTGTAAAAAGGCCTTAAGAGCCTCATTGTAATCATCTTCTTGTGAATGAGTGCATTTGTCACATATCTTCTCGGAGATAAGCAACCACCATTCCAGCAAGCTTGTTTTCCACTGCATTTTATAATTTCAACTTATTTCCTTATTGAATAGAGACCAATTTTATTGTATCAATGTTATTCTGTGTTAAGCATCTTTTAATAATCTGTATTCATTTTGTTCTGCTCATAAAATATAGATCAAAATGTGCCCACAACAACTACCCTTCCCTCTTTCAAGCAAAGGCTCCCTCTCTCTTCATCTCTCCAAGCCATTGTATTGGAGGAGGAGTTACGATTTTCTAAACCCATATAAGCCTACCCTATCCTTTTCTATTTCTAATCTATCAGGCCCTACCAAGAGGGTGACCAATCGCTCCTCCCCTTTTCACATCAAGGTCCAATGCAATAATGTTAGGATTAAACATGTAGTTGTTGATAATGGGTCTAGTCTTAACCTCATCTCTCTTCGATTCTGTCGTAAAATGGGTTTCACCTGGAGCCTAGGCCAAATTTGTTCAATGTCAAAAGTAATCGACCGAGTGTCTAAAGGGTCGACCCCGCCTATAACAGACAATAATGTCTTTCGTTGCATTGGACAACTTTGGAGGACTTCAAGGGTTGACATGGCACATAGTGTCTTGGCTAAATCTCCCAGAATATTGTAATTATGGGCAACTTGTGCATTAGGATTATGCGTAGACCTATGAAGTACACCATTGGGTGGGGAAAACATTGTGTCAAGGGATGGATTATCTATCTGGAGAGGGCCACTATGATGGGAAGTAGATGTCGGGTCCTTATCCAAATAATGACTCTTTAAATTCTCGTAATTACAAGCATGAGTTTGGAAATTAACCATCTTGTCACACATGTATATGTTGGAATTCAACAAAAAAAAAACTTGTCGGGAGTTACCTGTCATGCCCCTTTGCGGAGGTGCGTGATTTGTTGACACCATTTGTTGTTCTTGCGGAGGGAATAGATTTGTCAATACAACAGGTTGTTGGGAGCTCCCTACCGGGAAAAGTAGCGACAAATTTCATCCATGCTAGGACACTGGTGAGTGAGATGGTCTCCACTCCAAATGTTGTTGGGAAACTTAACCTTATTTTTCTCTTTAACGCCTCCACTGGTAGCGTTTTGGGTTTACATTGTCCCTTGCTCAAAGAAATATTTTTTCTTCTTGTTCTTCTTCTTTCCTCCAGGTTGTTGAGGATTCTTCAGTTGCATGAATTGTATTGAATTCACCTTAGAGGTATTAGTAGGGATTGAAGTAGTTTGGGTAGTGAACACAATAGCTCGTTGACTTGCATATATAGACATTTGGATCATCTACCCAACTAATTGTCCCATAAAAACATTGGAAATGGAGCCAACCCTGGCATCAACATGTGGTCCCAGGTTTGATCTAGTAGGATTTGTTGACGACCTTGGAGCATGAGAAATGATATCATTGAATGTGCCCCACTGTGAATAAATAAAATCCAGATGTTGGGCACGTAAAATCACCTTCTCCTCAATAATTTCCCCTGACATGGCTACATCTTTGGCTATGGGTGGAAATAGTGACTTGAGAAACCAATCAACCAATAGTTGATCTGGAATCTTAACTTGAATGAGCCTTCATCGCCATCTCCATTCATGGATATGATGAGAACCATGCATGGCGATGTTATAATGCAGTGACGTCAAAAGTTTGGTTCCAGTCTCATAACAAATTGGCAATTGGAAGTGCGTTAGAAAAGCCACAACTAAGGACAAAAAATCGCAATTGGCGGCACGAGGTAACTTAATGTACCCTTTGGCCACACTACCAATTGAAGTTCTCTAGAAAATTTTCAAATGTATACTATCATCTGCTAATGAGTTCGGAGAACACCATAAGTGGTACATCACAACATGTGTGGAAGGGTCTTCTCCAAGGTTTTCATCAAATTTTGAAATATCAAATGGTAATTTTGTGGGAATTGCTCGCCACGAGGTTTGGTGTTGAATTTCTCGCCACTACTTCAAGTACCCTTGTGAAGATGAGAATCCCTAAAATCGATATTTAATGTCTTCCTCAGGTACTTCCCACCCGCAATCACCTATATGATGCCCTGGGTAAGGTCACCATGGATACCACTTCGTAATCGAGGATTGGGTAGAATAGTCACATGTTGGGACCACATGTATGGGTAGGGACATGAAGCCCAAAGCTTCAAGAAATGATGCCATGTAGAGGGCCTGACACTTTTGAAACCCTCATAAATATAGTAGTCCAACGGACACCAAAACATGCAGAGAGGGGATATCACTCCACTTTGTCTAGTGCAATCTCATGCTTGAGACTTGTGTTAGAGGTGCTTTCCCAGCAAGCGCTCCTTACTACTAATGGATTTAATCTTTTTTTATTGAATTCCTAGTTTCAATTTTATGGCCTTGGAGAGTTAACTCTCCAAAACTACACCAAGGCCCTAATTCCTAACTATGTTGTTTTCTAAAATAAAAGAGTCTAATGATTTCAAATTAAGCACTTTCTTTTTATTGCATGTTGATTAGTCAAAGGATATGGAAGTGGAATAAATGATGTTTTGACTCTTTAAAACCAAAAGAAAGTGGAAATATGAAGATGCAACAAGTGAAAACTTTATGTTTCAATGAAAACTATCTAAGGGAGAGAAAGGAAATTTACTTTTTCACAAGTTCAAGAAATAAACAACACTCATACACCCCAAAAATAGTTATCACCAATCTAAAAACAATCTTAGATCCTAAAAGACAACAAACAACACACCAATGCACCCAAAATCTCAATCCTATATGATTATGAGATGCAAATGTTTTTGTTTCACTAATAAGAATAATGGAAGAAAAAATGCATTACACAATCAAATGAAACTAAAGCAAACATAGTTGTACGATATTGACAATGGTCACTATTCATATACCAATGTTGGTACTTGAAGCATACCCAAAACTAAAAAAAGATGAATATGCAATTCAAGATTTTCAAATGAAAGACTGCAAATGAAATACAAGAATACACTACACAACCAGATCTGTAATAAGCAAGACCAAGAAAATTGTCGAGGTCATTACTCACCAAGCTAACTCATTCAAACCATGCAAACAAATATGAACTCAATATGCAACTCCTAGATCTGTTTGACAAAACAAAAGGAAGGAAAGGCACCTATCCAAAACTTTAAGAATCAATTACAGATCACCCACAACCTCCCCAAACCAAAACTTAGCAAGACCTAAGAGTAAACTGATCAAAACTCTTAAAAATCCATGTTATAGGAGGTGATCTCGAGTTGCCAATGAGAAACAAG
>ML837415.1:27586-40006 GCA_009831015.1 Picea engelmannii | reverse complement strand
TTAAATTTTAGGTCATTAAAAGGCCGACAAGGCCAAAATACCAAATAATATTGTTTTACATTAAATGTCATAAATTAAAACCCTAATAAAACAAAAGCAAGACGTCATGCCCCTTCTAGGGTGACGTTAGCCCTTTCTAGGGCAAATTTAGCCTCTTGGAGCAAAAGGTTAGCCCTCCTTGGGCTTCTCCAACCTGCCACACGTGCCACATTTCCATGACTGCCCCCTAAAATGTCCATAAGGCTGGATGACATCATGGGCCTCCCGGGTGACGTCCCGGGCCTTCCAAGGCCAACGTTCCAATGAAAAGGGCACAACCCTCGTAGGTAAAGCTCTGCCAGGGTGCCCCTGTGGAACATCCTCCTCTTCTCTGGTGCAAACACCTCTGTCATGTCT
This sequence comes from Picea engelmannii, assembly GCA_009831015.1. Classification (NCBI taxonomy): domain Eukaryota; kingdom Viridiplantae; phylum Streptophyta; class Pinopsida; order Pinales; family Pinaceae; genus Picea; species Picea engelmannii. Next base: position 39,610 of record ML837415.1, on the reverse strand, counting down.
CTGCCCTCTACTGGGGTCTCAACATGCATTTGGTGGGTTCTTCAGCCCCATGGAGGTCCGAACTAATCATCTCTCCATGTGTACCTATCCAATGTGGTACCTGTCCGTCGGGCATGATCCTGCACATCAACAGCTACACCCTCCATGGGTTCATAAGTCACAGGAATGATAGCAATGTCAATCACATCTCATCATCAATATTATTAAACATGTGCATAAAACCCCTTTTACCCCAGTCAAGTGCTCAAAGACATTATACAAATTTGCAATACAAGTTTGGAGGTGTTGACATGGCATCCTATTGGGCTAGTGTCCACTGGAAAATGGATGTTTCCGGAAGAGATTAAATCCAAGCCATGTAGATGGGTGAAGTGGATAAAGGATGTCCTGACACGGGGTGCAGTGAAAGCAGGGAAATGCAGGGCTTACCTGTGGGTGCCTTTGTAGAAGGCGAGCTGCACCTGTCTTGGATGCAAATGTTTCCAAGCCCATTCATGCCTTTTATTCTTTATTCTTTGTTGCTTTTTCTTTAAAAAGTTAATCAGGGGACACTGCCCTGGCGTGGTGACCAGTGGTGGCAGTGTTACCCACAAGTACATTCACAGAAATGAGAAGGCTGGCTCATGATGAGACCCCCTTTCTCTTGTCCATGCAACCAAGGGCCACTACCCTGGCGTGGTAACCAGCTGCTAGTAGTGTCATACTGCTAGGTACCCATGGACCTAATAGGCTGGCTCGTGATGAGACCCCCAATCCTTTGACTAGGTCTTGTTTTATTATTTTTATGGGTCCCTCTTGTTTCTTGCTGAGAAGCTTTTTACTGCTTTCTCGGGGATCCCTGGGCGAAGCATCTCGAGGTTTTATTTCTTGGCTTTTATCTTTTGCCAGCTTGTTTTTACCTTCTGGGCCTTTAGCCCCTTCTTCTCACAAGGGAAGGTGCAACCCTTAAATGATTGGCCAACCCAATTCCCGGACAGATGTAATGGAATGGATGAGTGGGAAGCAAGATGAAAAAGTGGCAATATGACGAGAGCGGATGATGACTTTTCAGAAATCAACCTATGGGCACAGGCTTACTAGGGCATCTTGTCATTCCCCCCAGACATGGTCAAGTGGACAAGTATAAGATCCAAGCATTTGTTAGAAACAAAAGGAATTAAATGCACATATTCAAAGGTTTTGAGGATCAGAGTGACACATACCATGATACAGGACCAAGCCAAAGGTGATGGATGCTGCTGCTGCTGACAAAGTGGAGGTGCTGAAAGGGAAAAAAGATGGGCCCTCCAGGGCCATGCTCAAGTTGATCTGGCTCTCGTTTCTCCATGTCTAGGACCTGTGGGCCTTGAGACATGATCTCCTAGTTATCCTTAAAAAGTGGGGGATAACATCTGGCTCCAACTCGGGGACATGTGCTCACCGTAGAGTGCATGAGAACCTCAACATGTCCAGCATAACCTGCAACCTGCTTGATCTCAATAACAACTATTAGTAATCATTTGGGGTGGTGATATCACCCCAGTCCACATATATATTTAAAAAACTGAAATAAAAGCAACCATATGTACAAGTGAGAAAGCAAACTACTCTAGCATGCAATGCAATGGTATATACAATGAATGCAAAATGCCTACCTACTTACTTGTACTTACCTGTGAAGTCAGGTCCCCCCACCTTGATGGGGTTTGAGGAGGCGCCCACTGACTGGTAATGGGCGCCTTCTTCCTTCCAAAGTGGACAAGTAGTAAGAGTCGTCAACTGATTTTCTTCCAACTTTGAAAGGTCCGAGCCAAAACTGAATACTTTCTTTGACATTAGTACGCTTCCCTTTGTTGGTATCCCACATCCATACTATGTCCCCTTCCTTGTACTCTTTGATCTTGTATTTGGCTGTTCCTTGAACAACCCTGGTGTACTTGCTGAGGGAGGAGGGTGGGATTCTGCTGTAAAGACTTCTTGCTTGGAAGGATGAATTAGTATGTCACTTTCTTCTGTTTTTAGTAACTTCACGGTCCCAACTTCCTTGTCTTTATATTTGTCTAGGAGTTGCTGATATTCCTCTTTCTTGGGCCATTGAATCTGATCGAAATCATCCTCTGTTGCAAAAGGCATATCTTTTGGAGAAAACTTAGGAAGACTTTCCATGATTTGCTCGTGTGCTTTGTCATTTTTCACGGGGTAACTAATTTCTTGCACATGGGTTTTGGTCACCGACACATTTGGGAGACGACCTATTATTCCATTTTTCAAAGGTATATTCACATAAGTGAGGTCCATCTCAAGTGTACCACCCAACATTGAGGCAAACTTTCTACACAACAACATCCCCAACACATCTGGGACGTCTACTATCACTATGTCAATGTGGATTACTTTCTCAGGGTATTCTTTAAGGCAAACTTCCACATTTTCAATTACCCCATGTGTGGGTATGGCTTTAGACTCGAAGCCACACACATTTCTGTAAGGTCATGTGACTTTCAAGCCCAATTGTTGCATGACCTTGAGAGACATCATCTTAGTACCGGCCCCTGAATCCAACATGCAATTGTTGAGGCTCTTATTATTCATTAGCAAGGTCATGAAAAAGGGCAGCTGTTCATCATACTGGACCCTAAAGTGATCAGCTTGTAACATAATAGGAGGGTCCATAAGTTCATCTGATCCTTTGAAGAAATTATCAAATCTTTCTTTAACAGATGGTACCTTAATGACTTCTCTTAGAGGGATGGTCGCGTGCATCTTGGATAGTGCCCCTTCGAAGTCAAAGTTCAAGTCCACCCTTTCGGTTTTAGGAGGAAGAATGTTCGAGGTTGAAGGCTTTGTTTGAGTTATTGCAGGAATGGTAGGGGTAGGTTGGTTTAGCTTCTTTTGTCTATATGCCTGAAATTCTCGTTTCGCCAACTTCTCCTTTGATTTCGAGTCCAAGTTGTTTATTATTTCCATTCTAGCCTTCTTGGCTGCCTCTTTCGTGCGTTCTCGGTGTTCTTCAGGGGTGATGTTGAGGCAAATCTGGGGCCTTCTATAACATGTCCTACGTTGTTTATTTGGTCATGGGGTTTGATAGTCCCAAAAACATCTTCTTCCCATTTGACGAAACCAACTCCTCTCTTTCTTAAATAGTCATTTCCTTGTGTAGAACAATAATCATCCCAGTTTAGAGATGTCAGAGGCATTGCATCTCTTTCTTGTCCTAGAAGGATGTGGTGGGGTTCCATCAAGGCACTATCACTTATGCATGTTTCTTGCAAAGGTAACACCTCCTCATCACCTAGTGCAATACTGTTCTCGTGGCTGCTGGAAATACTTTGGTTGCCCCTTCCCTTAGTCCATGTTATCCCAATAATATGATCTTCTTCTATCAAGGGAAGAGTGGGCCAACCTTGGAATAAGCACGAATCTACAGAGTTATAATCACTAGGCCCATGATCATTTGTTAGCGAGGAAAAGGGTGTTTGCTCATTTTGCTCAAAGTCATCAGTTTGTAATAGTGTGGAAGCTCCTTCGAACGATAGTTGGTCATCTAGGGTTTGCTTTCTTAGAGAAGGAATTTTCAACATTTCACAAATCCCTTTAAGCCTTTGCAAGACATAGGCCATACGAGTGTTCAGGTTGGTGCTATTATTGGCAGGTTTTGGGAAACGTTGGGTTTGATTGCTAGTATGCACCTGGGGCTCTTAAGACTTCATTCCTGAGTCCTCATTTGTTTGGCCAAAGTATTCAAATCCAGGCTCACTCATATCTTGACTTTCTTGGATTTGACTTGGCGTGGTCAAGGTGAATATGGAATATTCAAAATTAGGGTTTTCATGAGTAGCCATACTTAAACCCTCAGATGGTTCATGTTGTCTTGAAAAATTTAAGGCATCTTTCATGTTTGAGAAACCTGTGCTCCATTTCCTATTGTTTTCAAAGTCTAGAGTCTCTAGGAGGTCATGCTCTGGCCCTTCCATGCTTTCCTTATTTACTTCCCAGATGTCATCAATGTTCAAAAGGTTGACCTGATGGGTGAGGCTGCTAAACTTGAGATTCTCTTCAATTTGGTAGGCAACGTCTTGGGCTTCTTCTAGGTTTGCAGGGAAACGATTCTTGAGGGTGAGTTGTAAAGTCCCTTTAAAAGAGTCGAGGTAACGCTGGAGAATCATGCTCTTGGGTAGGAAATTGGTCTCAAGTTTGTGAATGAGAATATTGAACCTATCATTGAATCCCCTAACGTCTTCGTTTGTTTGTTTGCAGTCTTCGAGGAATTGAGAGTAAAGGGAATCCATGCTTTCCTTTTCACACCAACTATTCTTAAAGGTTTGTTTAAGATCTTCAGGGGTTTTGATGCTCCCCTTTGGGAGGTTGTTAATCCAGTCTAGCACTTCCGGTGAGTGAGCTCACAAAGAGCCTTGTAAAGACATCAGGGTGTTCCTGTCTGGATTGATGAAACTGAAACCCTTCACAAAACTTGGTCCAATGAGAGTTACCGTCGGATCCCTTTTCTTTTGAGAACCTAGGTATCCAGGAGTCAACCTTATTAGGTAGATCATGTAATCCCCCTTGGGTGTTAGCTAAGTCCAAAGAGCCAAAGAGTTCTTTGTGAGACCATTTGGGAGAACTCACGAGGATGACAGGATTTGTAGAGGCCATAGTAGTAGATGGAGGTATGTATTGACGCCCATTACGGGTCGTCATTTGTGGTTTGTGGAGTCACCAGATAAGGGAAAACACCCTAAGTGGAGTCACCAGGTAAGCTTGTAAGATAAAGACTCTTGAGGCAAGGCTTACCGAAAAGTGTCGTCTTGAGGAGAATTGACTTAGTGTTCCCCGACAACGACGCCAAAATGTTATTGCACAGTTTGTAGTTTAAGGTAAAGGACGGATGAAAAGAAGTCAAACTGGCGTAACTGAACCAATCCCACCACTGTCACCTCAATGTGAAGGTTCTTTCTATTTAGGGAGGTAAGGCCCAGGGGAGACGTCCCTGGTGACCTGGGGTTTTGAGAAGGCAAAAAGGCTTAGAAAGGGTAAGTGATAATATTCCCCCTCACCAGTCACCACCTGATTAGAAAGTCCAGCTTAATAGCCAATGAAGAATAAAGATAACCGGAAGTAAGTAACCAAGAAGTGTACCTGCCCGAGACAAAGAAACCAAGAAAATATACATGTGCAAGCTTACTTGCTGGTTAGTACTTCATATAATCAATGACTTTTATGATAATAAGCAATTGAGGAATAATATTGACGAAGTAAATCAATGTTTGTACAATACCAATGATTACAATATCACTTCTCAATAAATGCTAAAGAAACTTTGGCATTCAATGTAGCAATATCAACACTTTATAAACAATGCCTTAACCAATCATTCAATTGCTTCAGAACTAAAACGAATGCTGCACAAAAGGTGTTTACAACATAAGAAGGTGACGACAACAATAGGGTTAGTAGGATTAGTCTAGGCTAGGGTTTGTAAGACTCATAATTTGTTCAAAGTTTAGAAGTTTGTTTGTGATCAAGTTACTCAATGTAAGATGTCTTAGACCAGTGCACTACTAGGGCATATGGAGTCAAAAGAGGCCGCAAAGGTTGAAAGACTAAATGATAATGAAAGACCAAAGACAAGAGGGTTAAATGATGAGGTGTTGCTATAGAAAAGCCTCAACAATGAAACCCTAGGGGAGAAAGGCTCACTAAGGTGTAGAAACCCTAGGCCTTAGTGCTTTCTCCTCCTTCTTTAGCTTATTGGCAAGATGAAATCGGCTTGCTTAAGCAAGGATTTATAGGGCTAAAGATAAGAGAGTTAGAAGGTGAAGTGTTGCTAAGGCAAGGCTTCATCAAACAAACCCTAGGGAAAATGACTCATCAAGGTGTAGAAACCCTAGGCCTTGATGCGTCTTCCTCCTTAGCTCAATAACAAGAGAAAAACGGCTAGCTTAGTAGAGTAGAGATAGAGTGTTGCTATGGAAAGGCTCTATCTTACTTCAACAAACTGAAAATAACTCTTAACTTGGTAGGGACATGAGACAAGGACATTAACTAGTGCTTGTCACCTAGGGTTTGATTCAACAAATTATAATAACAAATGTAAATAAACAAAACTATAACCATTCAATCAAGAAGTGTTGCAGAAATTCACTTACATAAACCATGCATTCAAGTAGCAAAACCCTAGTTGTAAACCTTCCACCAAGAAGAAATGCCAAAATAGTCCAAAAATGTCTTCCTTCAACAAGTGTGCCTCACAATTTCAGTCAAAACGCTAAGATAGGGCGCAAATTTCAGACCTCACTAATGAGTTAGTGAAAGATGATGAAAAAATGAGAGTAAAAACCCTCAATTTATATAGTAGCAATGACCTTAATTAAATTTTAGGTCATTAAAAGGTCGACAAGGCCAAAATACCAAATAATATTGTTTTACATTAAATGTCATAAATTAAAACCCTAATCAAGCAAAAGCAAGACGTCATGCCCCTTCTAGGGTGATGTTAGCCTTTTCTAGGGCAAATGTAGCCTCTTGGAGCAAAACGTTAACCCTCCTTGGGCTTCTCCAACGTGCCACATTGCCATGACTGCCCCCCAAAACGTCCATAAGGCTGGAAGACGTCATGGGCCTCCTTGGTGTTAAGTTTTAAGATATTATTAGAGTTCTTTGCATTTCACTAGATAACATAGCATAAGATAGGATCACTGAGAAATTCACAATTACAAGAGACACATATTTATCCCTGGAAACCCTCATGGGGGAGGAAACCTAGCAAAACTTCCTTATTATAGATAGGCAATACAATGGCAAGAGATAACTCTAACAAATACAGAAAGTCCTCTCCCAAGAATGTGCCTCTCTCTCTCTCTCTCTCTTCTCCAACTGCAGCTCCGAAACTTGCTTCTGAATGAACAAGTGAGTGTGTGTCTAAGTCAGGCGCTAGCCTCCTTATTTATACAACTTTGGCATGTGTGGACAGAGGTGTCTCTTCATTGGCAGGGCCGACTTCTTCTTTTGGGTGGTTATAACCACCTTTAATATATTCTGGGGCCGACTTCTTATTTTGCCTATTACAATTATGTTTTAACCAATCCGCAAAAGGGGATTTGGTCTTTTACAATAGCCAACATGATCAATCCGCAATAGGGGATTGATCTAATGAATAATACAACAATAATAATTAGAATACACTTTGCAGTTACATTATTTCAACACTCCCCGTTAACAAGAAGGGTATTCTACAACAACATCAGGCGCGAGAGAGGACAACATCATCAACAACATCGGGTGGGTTAGAGGACAACATCGTCAATATCATCTTGGAACACTGACTGGCGTATCTATAAATAATCGAAAGTTTTTCTCATCGGCAACATCGTCATTCTCAATGGAATAAAATCATCATTTGCATCAATATGGATTAGTATAAAACTAATACATCATCATCACAACACGAGGCTGGTCACATCATCACAGCACGAGGCTGGCTCATCATAACAGCATGAGGCTGGCACACTACACAACAATTAAGTTGGAATCACAACTCAACAATTAAGCTGGAAACACAATACTAGACTGACTTTACTTCACAACAATTAAGCTGGAAGCACAGTACTGGACTGGCATATCTCAACACAATAATTAAGCTGGAAACACAGTACTAGACTGRCTTTACGTCACAACAATTAAGCTGGAAGCACAATACTAGGCTGGCATATATCAACAMAACAATTAAGCTGGAAACACAGTACTAGACTGGCTTTACATCACAACAATTAAGCTGGAAGCACAGTACTAGGCTGGCWTATCTCAACACAACAATTAAGCTGGAAACACAATACTAGACTGGCTTTACGTCACAACAATTAAGCTGGAAGCACAGTACTAGGCTGGCATATCTCAWCACAACAATTAAGCTGGAAACACARTACTAGAYTGGCTTTACGTCACAACAATTAAGCTGGAAGCACAGTACTAGGCTGGCATATCTCATCACAACAATTAAGCTGGAAACACACTACTAGACTGGCTTTACGTCACAACAATTAAGATGGAAGCACAGTACTAGGYTRGCATATCTCAACACAACAATTAAGCTGGAAACACAGTACTAGACTGGCTTTACGTCACAACAATTAAGCTGGAAGCACAGTACTAGGCTGGCATATCTCAACACAACAATTAAGTTGGAAACACAGTACTAGACTGKCTTTACATCACAACAATTAAGCTGGAAGCACARTACTAGGCTGACATATCTCAGCACAACACTACTCCCCCTTTCGAGGGAGGTCCTTTCGGACTATACCAAGCTTATCTCGAAAGTGCTCAAACTTTACACGAGATAGAGGTTTGGTCAACACATCGGCAACCTGTTCATTCGTGCTAACATATTGAAGCTTTATGGCTCCTCTCTGCACCATGTCACAGATGTAATGATATTGGATCTCTATGTGCTTCGACTTGTCATGAAATACAAGATTGTCTGTCATCTTTATGCAGCTCTGGTTGTCACATAGGATCATGGTTGCTTCCATCTCTAGGTCGAATAGACCAGCCAATAACTTACGAAGACATATAGCTTCGCAGCTGGCAGAACATGCAACAATGTATTTTGCTTCCGCTGCACTGAGAGTAATGTTGGATTGCTTCCTACTCTGCCATGAGATAACGACTGATCCCAAACTGAAACAACATCCTGAAGTGCTCATCCTGTCAGAGACACTTCCAACCCAATCTGAATCAGTTTACCCACTCAGTGTGAAATCATATCTCCATCATAGCTGAGACCACAATCTAATGTACCCTTAAGGTACCTCATCACATGTTTTGCAACAACCAGGTGAACATGTCTGGGTTTTACTAGAAACTGACTCAAGGTGTTCACGGCAAAACGAATATATGGTTCGGTGTTCGTCAGGTACATCAGCGATCCAATGATCTGTCTATACAGTGTGGCATCAATCAATTCTGGCGAAGTGTCGTACCGTAGCTTCAACTTCGTTTCCATGGGTGTATTAATGGACTTGCACTCCAACATGTCGAATCTCTTCAGGATTTCGACTGCATACTTCCCTTGCTTAAGGAAGATTCTCTCTGGGCTCTGCCATACCTCAAGACCTAAGAAATAATGCATTAGGCCAAGGTCTTTCATCTCAAATTCTGAAGCGAGCTTCTTCTTACATTCTGTGATGAGTTTTTCTTCTCCAGTTAAGAATAAGTCATCCACATATAGCAACAATATCACCGGCTCATCGTTCATAACCTTGAAGTAGAGGTTAGAATCAACTTTACTCTTGGTAAAGCCCAAGCTCGTCAGAAAACCATCTATCCTGCCATACCAAGCTCTATGAGCTTGCTTCAACCCGTACAAAGCCTTCTTCAACTTGCAGACATGAGTCTTCCTGTCTTCAACTTCAAGTCCTTGAGGTTGTTCTATATACACTTCTTCTTCGATGACACCGTTTAGGAAAGCTGTCTTTATGTCCATCTGGTGCAACTTCCACTTCATCTTAGCTGGAAGGGCTATGATGGTTCTGATCGAAGTGTATCTGGCTACATGAGCGAATGTCTCTTCATAGTCAATGCCTTCCTTTTGAGAAAAACCACGAGCGACAAATCTTGCTTTATACTTCTCAATACTTCCATCAACAACATGTTTTATTTTGAAGAGCCATTTGGAAGATATCACATCCTTGCTCTTTGGTCTGGGAACTATTTCCCATACATCATTCTTTATTATGGATTGGTATTCTTTTGTCATGGCATCTGCCCATTCTTTCTTCTGAATGGCTTCTTCAAAGGAGGTAGGCTCCTTCTCTAGGAGATCACACATCAAAGGCATATAATTGGAGAATGGCTTAGGTCTCCTCACTTGTCTTGTGGTTCCTTCGGGAACACCATACTTCTCTCCATCTTGAATAAGCTCCCTAGCCTAAGCAGGCTTTCTCTTATGGGAGATCGTCATTTGAGGAGGTTCTTGAAATTCTACTATATCATGATCTTCTAGAATTTCCTCATCAAGAGAAGTTACAACTTCCGTAACTGGTTCTTCAGCTTTGGGAGCTACAGGTTCCTCTTCATATACTTCTTCAAGCTGGCATCTTCTTGATTTCTTGAGAGCTGCATCTTCATCAAAGGTCACATCCCTGCTAATCTCAATGTGATGGTGACCTGGTATATAAATTCTGAAGGCCTTGGAGACCTCACAGTATCCCACAAATATTCCCTTCTTTCCTGAGGGTTCCAGCTTGTTTCTCTTCTCTTTCAGAATATGTATAAATATTGGGCAGCCAAATATTTTGAGATGGCTTACCTCTGGCTTCTTTCCGATGAGCATCTCTTCCGGGGTCTTGAACCCAAGTGCACTATGGGACAATCAGTTTTGTACATATACTGTTGTCATCGCTGCTTCTGCCCATAAGCACATTGGAAGATCTTGATCATGGATCTTGGTCTTCACTGCTTCCATTATCGTTTTGTTCTTTCTTTTTGCTACACTGTTTTGTTGAGGATTATAGGGAGTGGTGAGCTCCCTCTTGATCCCGACATCTTTGCAGAAGTTCACAAACTCTTTTGAGGTGTATTCTCCTCCATTATCTGACTTGAGTATCTTGATCTTTCTTTCAGAAAGATTCTCTATCAAGGCTTTGAATTCCTTGAATTCACTATGCACTTCATCTTTTGATTTCAAAAAGTACACCCAGGTCTTACGAGAATAATCATCAATAAAAGATACATGGTATACATACCCACTGATGGAGGATGATGGCATTGGGCCACATACATCTAAATGAATGAGTTCGAGGACTCCTGCTTTGCTGTCTCTCTTCAGAAAAGGGTTCTTGATGTTCTTCCCTTGTGCACATCCATTGCACACGCCTTCATGGTCAACCTTGAGTTCTGGTAGACCTGTGACTGCTTTGCATATGTATGGTAGCACCTTGTAGTTGATGTGGGCTAATCTTCTATGCCAAAGTTCACATGGATATATAGGCCACCTTCTTCTTTTCCAATGACGATTGCTTCTTTCAAGGTTTCTCCTTTAGCCCACATAAAAACTTCTCCATCTATAAAAGCAACTCTGAAGCCTTTATTTTCTAAAGCTGATATGGAGAGTAGGTTCTTTGTCAAACCTGGTACATAGAGTACGTCCATCTTCATTGAATTTCCGGATTTAAGCTTGTAGTTTGATTCTCCCACTCCCTTGATAGGGTATTGATAATCATCTCCAAGTGTCACTTTCTGAGAAAACTTCTTTTTTGAAATGCAAGAGAGAATATCTCTTTGACCTATCATGTGCTTGGAGGCACCACTATCAATGAGCCAAGTGTCCTCTCCAGGTGTTACCGATCCTGAGAGGGCCGACATTAAGACAGTCTTTAATTTGTTCTCTTGACATCTTTGCGGGTGGATCTTCATCTTCAACTGCATGGGCATGATGTCTCTTACTTTTCCTCTTGTATTCTTCTCGTTTGGCTGGACTTTATCTCACAATATGTCCCATCTTGTCACAATGGTAGTGTTGACCGCCTATTCAGCTAGGGGGTCAACTCATGTGCCATGAAGATATGCATCATCAGATGCAAGTATGTTGAAGACAATATTGGTTCTACTTGGGCATTTTTTTTGCTCCAACACAAAATTTTGTAAACGAAATTTCCGCACCCCTGCGTGGGTTAATAATGTAATAAGTCTACATGGATCATAGTTAGGTCAGGTACCTTGGGATGTTTTCATTGGGAGAGTTCTTTTCACCGAGGGTTTTTTATCCTTAGGTTGTCAACTGGGCTTTTCAGCCTGGTTGATTTCCCATGAGTTTTTCCTTCACACATGCAATAATTCATCCAAAGTGGTGAACGACGTTCTAATGATCTCATCCTTTGGTAGCTATTGTTTGGAACGATGTAAATGACCATGCCAGACAGTATAGAAAGTTTCGCGGAATTTCGTCGAGTCTAGATAGGTTTTTTTTAATTAATTAAATTTAATTAATTTTCCTAAGGTTGGGATTTTAATTATTTAATTAATTAAATGTTTTTGAGCAAATATTGT